>KL261881.1:0-11711 GCA_000699545.1 Podiceps cristatus | reverse complement strand
TTGCCCTCCTCTGGACACGCTCCAGCACGCAATGTCTGTCTGCTAGTGAGGGGCCCAAAACCAAACACAGTATTTGAGGTGCTGCCTCACCAGTGCTGAGTACAGTTGCACAAACACTTTCCTAGTCCTGCTGGCCACACTATTTTGGATACAGGCCAGGATGCTGTTGGCCTCCTTGGCCACCTGGGCACGCTGCTGGCTCATGTTCAGCTGGCTCTAGACCAACACCCCCAAGTCCCTTTCTGCCTGGCAGATTCCCAGTCACTCCTCCCCAAGCCTGTAGCATTGCATGGGGTGGTTGTGACCCAAGTGCAGGACCCAGCACTGAGCCTTGTTGAACCTCATGCAGCTGGCCTCAGCTCATCGATACAGCCTGTCCAGGTCCCTCTGTAGAGCCTTCCTTCCCTCAAGCAGACCAACACTCCTTCCCAGCTTGGTGTCGCCTGCAAACTTAGAGGGTGCACTCGATCCCTCACCCAGATCATTGATGAAGATATTAAACAAAACTGGCCCCAGTACTGAGCTCCAGGAAACACCACTTGTGACCAGCCACCAACGGGATTTAACTCCGTTCACCACAACAAATTGAGCACAGCTTATCACAGCCTGTCATCTCAGCTAGACTCTGAAGACACTTTAGTGACCAATTCAATCGCTATTCTAAGTCAAATTTATTGAACCCACGATTAGTAATTGTCTTGCCTTGTTCTGCCATCCAGAGAGGATGTTTGCAACTATTTCAAACAAAGGACTGGTTGTTGAAGCACTGTGAAGGAGAGAAATTGGTGTCCAGAAATAAAATTACATTTATTTCTACTAAGTGGTATTTCTGAAGTTCAGTTGACCAGCCTCCTGCATCTAGTGACAGGAGCCAGCTCTCAGCCATGTATCAAATATAATAACTTGGGGAGGGGAGGTTTTGGGGGGCTGTTGGGGGGCGTTTGTTTTTTTTTTTTAACTAAATACTGCATTTGTGACTTCCCCCACCTAATTGGTTAGGTCCACCTTATATTAAAGAGATTGGGTTTGCGAAACAGCCCATTTGATAACAATCTGCTAGACTGTTAGGCATTAAAGTATTACAATCTGTATTAGACTTTTCCTTTTTTTTTCATGAATAAAATCATGCTAGCACTATGCTAAAACCTTGGCCAGGCTTCTTTGTTCTGAAAAACAATAATATAACAGTGACATTAGAACCCCCATCCCTGGAAACATTCAAGCCCAGGTTGGACGGGGCTCTGAGCAACCTGATCTGGGTAATGGTGTCCCTGCTCACTGCAGGGGGTTGGACTAGATGGGCTATGGGGGTCCCTTCCAACCCAAAACATTCTGTGATTCTATGAACTGTTTTCCTAATACAATGAACTTGCTGCTAGAGACCACTGGCCTTAATTACTTAGTCGTGTAGATTTCCTAAAACATGTTACATTTGTCCACTGAGGCCTATTTCAAAAACATTTTTGCACCAGGGGTATTGAGATATACATGTTATAAGCTAGCTCCAGAAACACTAAAATGATACTAAATTTATCCAGGAGATTAAATATTTTGCAGTTGTTTTACTATTTGTTAGTCTATCTTTTCCAATTAGAAACCAAGAACTGCAATGAAAAGGGAGGTTTTTCATGCTGATGCAGCAGTCTAAGCATGCTGATTAAGTTTTACTCTTCTTTCTTCTTATCTAGTAAACGGTGTTATCTAATGTGTTTTAAATTCACTAAAATCTCCCAAAGAATTCACTGTTTATAAACTAGTTTTGTTTGTAAATTATGTTTCTAAAATATGACTTATGATCTGATCAAAAACAAAGAATTATCAGGAGTTGTATATAACCACTATTTAGTAATGTTAACAGTGCATCAGGAAAGTATCAGTATCCCCAAAGCAAAGGCCAAACTGCAACACCCATTTTGCTAGTATACACAACTTTTTGTTAAAAGAAATATAATGCTAATATTTCTTCTAGTTTTTTTTTTTTCTTTAATTCAAAGTTAGTGTTTTCTTCCTGGAATAATGATAGGGAGGACACATTTTTTTGATGTTTTGATGTTTTAAGTGGTAGTTACTTCCTTAATATTTCTATTTATAGTGATTTTGGAAATTCTATTCAATTTGAGACATGTCTAAGTAGTTATGATTTATTCCTCATTCAACACTGCTTATTTTAGGTACCTTCCATAGTTAAGCTGTTGATTAAACCTTCTTAACCAATCTGTTAAATTCTTACAGTGTGTCTGTTCTACTGGGATGTAGTTAGAACACACTGTAAGAAAGCATCTCCAATATCCCTTTTTAACCCAGATGTTCTGCAGTTAGTAATAACAATAAAAATTATTAATAAATGCCCTTTTTCTTTCAATAACATCATCATCATAATTAGGTGTCAGAAACTTAAGATTTTCCTGCTTTGAGTCTTTGTAAGCTTCTACACCAATTTAAAGCTCTGAATTTTTGAAGCGGTTTCAATACTACATAAAGCTTCACTACCCTCTCAAGAAAAACAAACCATGTAAGAAACATGAATCATAGTTGTTCTACTACCAAAATGAAAGTATATTTCCAAAAGACTGGTGTGAGAGATAGTGTGGAAAAAAATCTTACAAAAGGTGAATACTGTATGCATTTGATCTCCCTTCTACACTGCCTCATGAATTTTGCAAAACCAATGCAGAATAACAACTTATCACAGAAAAGGACAATTTCTTCTACTTACTCATGCCACTTGAGAAACAAAAAAGCAATCATTTTCAAAACAACCACCCAACAATTCTGGAATCCAGTTGGAAGTAGGCGTGTATGGAACGCTAAAAGAATGAATATTTTCCCACATTTTTAGGGAAATTCAAGGGATGTTTTTTATCAATGTCTTTCATCACTGGTTTTACTCCAGGTAAGTTTTCCCCAGGCAGGTGTGTATTTCCCAAGACATGCAGACCATCTCCTTGATGCTTCAGTTCTTTCTTCTGCTTCTAACATTTGATTTAGAAATCAATAAATTTTTCCAGTTATATTTTAAGAAATTTGACTGTAACACAGACTTTGATTGCTGAAGCTCATATTGCTTCACCCTTACTACTAGGTGCTGCCAACAGACCTTAAAAAAACACCATTTTCATTAACAAAATAACAAACATTTTCCAAATGGAAATTTTGTTTCACAGTGGCCAGATTTATCTAGCATAAATACGGGACAATCCAAACCAGAGCGTTACCCTACCTAGCAGTTCAGCGCTCCACAGAATACTAGTTTTAAGGTGTATGTTAGGAGGCCACCAGATGGGCCACTCTCCCTAAACCAACTTTCGTCATAGACTCACACGAGAGTGGATGTGAGCAGAATCCAGGCTTGAAAACTCGGCATCTCCTTTAGCCTTGGTTTTCATGTCCCTTTCCAACCTTTCATTCCTGGACTTGTGGCACCAGTCTCTGACCAGGTACCACCAGCAACATGATGTGTCTGAATACCTTGCTGGGGCATCATTTCCCGTAATGAAGAGCATTACTTAGCTTAACAACTTTGCACTACCATTCCTTGGTTAATTTATCAAATTGAAGCCTTGTTAAGCAAGTGACTGCTGATGCAATCTCAGGAAGAAAAGCATAGTACAACTGCTGGTAAAGGAACACGTAAACATTGCTGTAACAAAAATAAAAAATATTTCAGCATGTGAAACCCTTCATCTCATGCTTTCTTAACATATCCTTAATTCCATTTTTTTAGGTAATATTTATGACTTATTTGCTTCACTTGGATTCATCCAGGATGTTCACAATGCAATTCACTTACATACAGAACGTTAACACTTAAAACCAGAACAATTAGAACTTTTATACAATTAAGAATTAGGATCCTCCAGGGGACAGTCTATCTGCAAAATTACTACTTATTCCTGTTACATTAAGGCACAAGCCAAAGGCAAATTGACTTCACCTTCTGGGAAATGTAATGATCCCCAGAAATCCTCTGCTCAGAGTTAAGTCAATTGCCATTCATTAATTCCTTATTCCTGAAAAGAGGTTCTGCTCCAGCTTCACCCTTCTCTCTTCTGCTCTTACCATTCTTTGATGACAAGTTAATTCTCAAGATTTCAGTTTTAAAAACAACATGCATGAGTCGGAGTGCTACAAAGATTTGTCATGTTCAAACCATTTCATATTAAAAGTGACTTTTTACGGCACTTTACTGCAGGAGATAGTACACACGGTTTGTGAGAGAGCAACTAAAGCTCTTTTGCTTTTACTTTTTAAGAACTGCAATCAAAAATTAATGACCCAGTTTTAGTGAAGCTTTGCAAACTAAATATAAACACTATGTAAGCTGTAGGGACAGTGATGTCAACTAAAAGCAGCACGGATGCCCTGCTTTAAGTTGCAGAAAGCTGGTTCAACAGAACACTCAGGAGCTCACAGCTCGCATGCAGTTGAAATTCTGAGCGCTGTGTTTTCCTTCATTGTTTTATCACTGGTTAGAAGAATAAAGAAATCTAGTTCAGGTTCACCATCTACTGAGCTGTGTTCCTATCAGACTGTCAAAAAATATGTCAAATGTAACGGAGACAGAAAGCACACTGGGAATGCTTACATAGGAGCAACTAAACTGAAATTTCCAATTCATTTCACACACGAACCCTTTTATTCAAAGCCAACCTAATCAAAAATGGTTTCAAAAGTGAGCTTAGTGCCACATTTTAAGATTGCAGGTTCTATTCCAACTTTTCAAAGCAATATTGTTAAAAGGGAACTAAATAATTTCATAATTAATCTCTAGCGACTATACAATCCAAAGAACGGGGATCACCAATTCCTCTATGGATGTATACTTTCTCTTCATGACCCAAGATCACAAAAGTCATCTTCATCCAACCGCTAACTTGTCTTGCTGACTTGCAAGTGGAGTTTGGAATTGGAAAATGAGACGTAGAAGGATATTTGAAAAGTGCTGGACATGTCATGTCTCACTAGCTCCACGCCATCACATCTACTGAGTTAACTGAAGTAAGACAACTTTTTCAGTTCCATCTTAGAATAGATTCAGCATTGAAATGCGCTTCTAATTTTGTGCTGAGTAGACCTGAATTATATGCAGGACATTTTTGAAGCTGCAGGGTGATTATATCAGGCTAAATGCATAATTACATGTAGATTAGAAAAACTGTAATGATGCTCAAAAACTTGCCTCCCCTTTTTAACCTAACTTGCCTCCACAGCAATTCAGGCATCTCAGGCTTTCACCATTTGCTGCAAAGGGTCGATGTGCTGAATGACCCGCTCTGAGCCAAGGAACCAGGACTTACTACACACAGTCCCGAGGGACGCCGCTACGCCAGCTGTCCCCGAGCCAGCCTTCTGTCTGGTTTCACACAGAAGTAATAGTAAGGATCTCCCCCACAACCACACACAACACTGCTCTGAGCCACAAATGTTGAAAGCAAAATCCTCTAATGAGAATATTGCTTCTCTTTAATCAACTACACAGTCAATATTGAACCAATAATATGAGAAGAAATTCTTCTTGAAACCTAAAATGTGTAAGAGTCCTTCTTAAAGAGTTTTATGAACCTTTATTATATATTTAATTACTTTTTAAAAAAATCTGTAACTTACAATATCTAATATTGTTCTTTTAGATCTGCCCAAATTATTAGGGTTTTTTAAGTATTTGATTGTCCCAGCTAAAAAAGAGGAATTTCACTCTACTAACTTAAAACTCATGCTGATGAAGGCTTCAATCACAAAAGTACTTGTTCATAGCTTCAAGCATCACTACTGCTGCAGATACTCACTACTTTATCATACACAGTCCAGAATTTAGCCAGAGCCAAGAGCACTGAAATAGCTAGAAAGTCTTGATATCTAACAAAGGTTTAACCACTTCACATCATGCCCTTTCATATGTGGAACACTAACTTGGTCTCATTTTCCCTCCTGTAAAACGAGAGCAATAATGTCTACTACTGGCAAGAGTCTTCATTCAGGACTGTTACTCTCAAGCTTCTAATGCATAACATCACTCTTATCCTGGGGTTTTTGGGTTTTTCTTTTTGGACAGTCTAGAACTAAAAGCAACATCAAAATAAGTAGGCTGTACACAGCATTGCTGAGTTACCCAGGTAAATCCCAATATCATGTGGTTTCGTTTTCCTCACATATGCAACAATAACAAAAAAGGCTTTTTTTTCCAAAGCAAAAATTTATTCGTTTGGTGAACAATTACTCTCTCCCTTGATTAATCAAATGAACAGCAGGATGAAAAGAGTAGCCCTTAGCGTTGCATTCTTCACCTGATCTTGAGATCATGAGTTTGTTAGCTGGACTTTTTTTTTTCCCCCCCTTCCATCAGCAATCCATTATACAAATTAAAATAACATCTTAAAATAACAAAATGTCAATAAACTGCAATCTCTCAAGCATTATAATTCAATACTGTCCATTTAGATGAATATCATTTTGGTTTGTTTTTGCAGGAAAAAAGGCAAAACAACTAGTTCTACTTTTAATTCCACGGCATGTAAGTTTTCTCTGATGATACTGTCAACATATTTAAAAATTAAGTAGCCACCCAGAGTTTCTGACTCCTGTTTTATAACTTTAGAGACTAAGTTTAAAAGGCCATGAGAAAAATAAATATTATTTACATTTGTGAATTACGATGACCATGGCAAGGAACCTCTCAGCAACCCTTGCAACATACTATAAAACTTTTTGAAGTAATAATTTCTAAGTCTTTTCAGTCTTCACAGTGACTTATTCAGATATTAACTTTCCCGTGAAATTAACATGACCTCTGGAAATGTAGCATCTTAAATTATATTACTTCACTTATTTAAATTCCATATACCTCACTATGCTTTATGCATTATCCCTAACAATTCCAGAATATTAGCAAGTTAATTTCTAAAATGACTCTATTTTATTATTAATGCTGCTCCACTAAAATCAAAGGAATTTAAGTGGAAATAAGGTTCTCCGTACAGCTTTCCAACTCTCTGAATGGACTGCAGCTGATAAAGTAAATCTAAGGACGATCCTTTCCCTTTAACTAGTCTGGCAGCCTTGGAAAAGCAGGAGAGGTCTGCCCACCTGAAGCCAAGTGGTATTAGGCAGGTAACACAAAGCAATTCTACTACAGCGAACAGGAGCCACAGTCAAACACATTCCTTCAGACCTGCTAGAAAGTTAAGAGCTCACCTGGAAGCCTGGCTTCATATTCATGTAATATCATACAAATAGATTTCTGAAGAAAGTATTAATTCACAGTTACCCTCCTAAAGCTTAAAAAAACCCCAACACACCCCCCCCCAACAAAAAAAACCCACACCCCACCAAGAACCACCACTCAACCCCCCAAAAAATTAATGATGAGAAAGATCACCCCTCTTCCTAATTTTTCATACACGCAACACGGGAAAATTCACGAGTGCAGCTACGTTACGAAACCAACCACACCACTACCACTAACACACACAAATTGCATGTGTGTGTTGAGGCTACTGCTAGTATTGGTGGTGTCCTGCAGCTACAACAGCGTTGTTAAACCTGCTTAAGTTTCTCAAATTATAATGCCATCATATCTTAGCATTATCCATATTGAAAATACCCGATTCTGAGTACAACTCTTCCAAACAGAAGCATCAGAGTGCAATCTAATGAGCAAAAGCTAAAATAAGATAATGAATTCAGGAGCAGCAAGAGTCGCAGGCTCAAGTGTGCTCTCATTGAAACAAATGCACCTTAATTCATGCTTAACACTGTGCAAACATGTCTGCAGGACAAAGATTGAAGTTTAGGATTTGAGGAAGTTTTAGAATGAGTTTTGAAGTTGCCAAACACACAAGGTTTAATCTTACCCAAATAGCTTTGGAGTACTTTTTATAGTTGCCTGTTCTGTAGCATAAGCATTGAGTTAACCCAAAAATTCATGTAATTGCTTCAGTAAGATGTTCAAGATACACTCAAACACAGATACGTTTAATAGAAATGACTTTTTGATCTTTCATTTCCTTTGAAAGCACGATCAATACATTTTGAGATCAGGGTTTACTTTTTCCTTGCCAAGCTTGACACATATGTAACAAGTTTTAACCCAATCATTTGGAAACTGATTTATCTTTTTAACATATGAGTAAAAAACGGAAAAAACTTTTGCAGGTAATGAATGTGACACAGACCTCGACAAGGGATCTCACCAAAATGTCCACAATTTCATTTTATTTACTCCCTCATATAACAGTAACGAACTTACCTGCCAACACTCCAATCCAATTGCCCCCTGTGCAGCGCTGCTAGTCTTTCTAAATCATTTTTTATCACTCCCTGAGTCTTAAACTCATGCTCTTCACTGAAGCATTTAATTCAATGCAAGTGTTAACTCTGAGCTAGAGTGGGGCAGCAGGGGAAGGGAAAAGCATCACTGGTAAAGCATCAGGTTACTTATCAGTAGAAGAAGAAATAGAAACAGCTTGTAACACAAGAAAGCTCACTGGTGTTCTGAAAACCTATTCCCTTTATATTCTCCCTACGCTTCAAACACACACACAAAGAAGGTATGCACAAATGGACTCTGACAGACTGCAAAACTTTCCTATCTCCTAACAAAACAGATACCATTTTATTATTTTTCCTCATTCAGTTTTTCCTCCTTTGTCCTCAAGGCAGTATCATTTGAGATGACATAATATAGCATAAAAACACATTTTTGGCAACTAAAACTCAGGATATTTTAATGCCACAGAGTGGAACGCAGGACACGCTACCTTGATTACTCTTGAAGAAAACCTATAAGGGGGGGAAGTGCCCTGCACGGTAACTGTAAATTTGTTGGTATCACAAAAATTCTGGGTACACAGACATTGTCCTCTATCTGGCATTCCAATCTGAGAACACACTTAACACTGCTCCAAGAAGCTTTTGTTACAGATATTTTGTCACATTAAATTCACCACCAGGATCCTGAACAAAATAAGTACAGACTGATGAGATTACCCAAGTATTTACTGTTGATTTTATTTCAATGGCTCTCATACTTTCATAAGGAAAAATATGATGATTAAAGTCTAATAAGCAAAAAAAATCCCAACCATCAGCAATGAGGAGGACGATTAGGTGTACGTGCAAAGCTACTGTTTTGACAAGAGCTGCTGATGTAAAATATACCATATCCTTGCTAACTCAGACATAAGTGGGACATCAACCAACCAGGATCTTCAGCATTGCAGTCCTAGAAAACCAGAGAAAGTAGCAGTTGGAAACAAGGCACAAAAGCAGCCTCAAATGGTAAAAGAAGTTTAAGACATCTCCTTTTTTCCCCCCCCCGATTTTTCAGAAAAACAGTATCCTTTCAATACATGAATCTGCAAGCTCCTCAGCCAAAGTCTAAGGAGCCAGGGGTCAATAAGAACCTGTGAATTCTCCCTGCCCTCTGATCCAGCAGAGCCCAAGTTAGTTCTGCTCTGAAATCACAGACGCACAGCAAGAGATGACTGCTTGAGAGGAAACACCATCATGCTGAGGAGTGTTGGGAAGAAACTTAGCGGAGCTTTCCCCAGCCCGAAGGCAGCCAGCACCAGCTGCTCACGTGCTGTCAGACATACACCGCCATACCCTGAGATACTGATGTTACCAGGAAAAGGCAACAAGCTGCAATTGTAAAGAACTACAAAGGCAATTCTAACCATTTAAAAATAATTATATTAATAGGGGGAAAATCTACAAACTGAATACTCTCTCTGTAATGATACAACCAAAAAAAATCACAAATCAAGATCCAAAGGTATCGGACAGAAAACTAACAACAAAAAGTGTTCTATTTTCAGGAACTTCCCATAAATCACATAAAATAACGTGTCTGGCATTTACTGTATCTGAATTTCTACAACCCCTTCCCATGCTGAACTTTGGGAGTGACTGAATTTCAACTGATTTCCTTTCATATTGTGATCATAGAAGCCACTAAGCAACAGCAGGTATCTGGAAATCAGCACCTCCATTACAGATGTTTTCATTGCAGAACCTATATAGCAGGGGCAAGATATCCAACATTGCCTATAGTGCTTTGTCATGTTATATTTTTCTCTTAAGATGTAAGAATGTTACAGTTTAATTACCTAAACTGAACAAAAATATTTGTGAATATTCCGATTTCAAGGGATGTTAAAGGAGCACCTTATGCTACAGAAAAAGAATATATTCAAAGACAGTATGAAGCTACAAACAAGCTTTAAAAACTAAAATGCACCATTTGTCAAATTGACAGCCAGAAGTAGCTCACTTGTGGACGACTAATGCATATTGCATATGAAACCAGAATATTAAAAAACAGTAAAGAACCAAACAATAAATTACAATGTATCCGTACATCATGCTTTTCCCCTTTTATCAAAGCATACTATCTTTTGTGCTTTCTCCACACCCTTTACAACAACATTTTAGAGATAACATCTGTACATGTTAAGGACTAACCAAATGATTAACTACAACTGGGAAGAAGAGTTTAAAAGAAGAGAGAAGAGATACTGGTATTTAATTTCCTAACACAATAGTATTTTGCTACTCTGTGAAAGGATGGCTAGCCTTTGAGGAATTGGACAAAGCAGTTAACCACCATCACATTTTATATTCTCCAGCTACAATATTGAATATACTGAGGTCCAAAACCAATTTATTGTTAAAGTAACACTTCCGAGCTAATGTATGGAATTAAAGTCTATAAACATTAGTAATATTTTAAAACTGGTAGAAGTGAGTACTTTGTTTCAACTTGAATTAAAGGCAACATAGGGGGAAGAGTGGATTTTCAGTCCAGAAGTCAAGAACTAAGCTGGATTCTTCTAAGATGAATGCTTAAAGACAACTGAGAGGAAAAGGAAAGCCCACAAAGTCTTACCAGAAATTCCAGGTTATAAATATAAGAACAGACAATCACAACATTTTTCCAAATATTCCTTAGTGCTGCTGCTTTTCATATGAGTTGAAGCTACATGCAAAATTGGCTACAAGGAAAAAATGTGCCACTAATAAGGCTGATTCCAATTAGGAGACTACCAGCTATTAGGAGGAACCTGTTCTTATGCTGACTAGAGGCTTATTTGGTCAACATGACATAAGTCTCCTAACCTTTTAAAAGAAGTCATAATATTCTCAGCAATAAGTTCAGAATTAACTAAAAATAAGAGCTAAGCTCCTTCTGGAGAAGGATGACTTTAGAGCTAGAAAACTTCCTCGCCTCAGGATTTGTGTGTTGTTACATACTGCTGATTTAACTTTGCTTTCACTGGAGAAAGGCATGTCCCCTGTATAGGCAGGGCTACAAAAGTCCTGTAAAACTGAGCACCAGATAAAAGATTTCTGGCTTTACCACAAGTGGAAGAGCATTGCGTTTCTAAACTCTATTGCTAACAGGCTGGAGGTGAGACCTCTGACTTGGGTATTTGGGGTGGGAGTTGGGGGCCACGCCAGTGGTGTTGGTTTGTTTGCAACACCTTTCAGTGACTGTTACACTGCCCCTTTCCTCTTACGTCTTCATGATGCTCTGCGCCCTGTAGGTTCTTCACAAAGTCTCAGTACTGAGACCTGCCAGGTCTGCTTGAATCCAGAAAGAAAAATGTCTCTAGTCTAAACTGGGAAGTTCTTATCAAAACCCTTTCAAGTTCTTCAGAATGTTGTATTTAGTAATTATTTAAATCGTAGAATGTTTTGGGTTGGAAGGGACC
>KL261880.1:2749-17599 GCA_000699545.1 Podiceps cristatus | reverse complement strand
GCATTCCTGTTATTTGATAAACTAAATATAGGAAACAGCTGGTATCTTAGAGGTGTAGAATGTGTTGAAAAACATTATTTTGTGGGTTTTTTTCCTTTTGAAGGAGAAAGAATGGGGGGATGGGGAAAAGAGGGGGCTGGAGAGAATTAGCCAAAATCAGGAAGCAGCAACGGCATGTAGAAAAGGTGACATCTCCTCTTTCCATGTATTTTAACTTATAAAAGGTAACAATGAGAATTTCAGTACACACAGTTGCCTCTTGTAACCATTTTTTCAAATACATTGTTTTATGTTGGTTTCAGTTTGTCTGTCTTCCCCCCCGATTCACCTTGCTTTCTTCTGTTTTTATCTTCACCTCTTTCCCACCTCTATGTATTTGTTTTCCCGTCTTTGAACTCCCTTGATTTCTATTTTTTATGCCATTTCCCAAGACTCCCAGATTCTTGCCACGCCTGCATTTTGGCTTCCTTGACCTTATTAGCAAATCTAATTTGCTAATAAATCCTCTGGCTGCAATCACAGGCAGGGAGAAAAGTGTTCGGTCTTCCCCCACCTGTCATTCGCACCAGCAAATTACAGGCACCTTCCAAGGCATTTAAATAAGATACTGTCTCTTCTGTAATTGTAGTGGTGTATGGGGGAGTTACAAGTGAGCTATTCTCAGATCTAAAAAAGAGACCTGAACAGATGCTACTACCTCTCCTGCAAGTCCAGGGAGGCGTAACTATTGGAACATGTATGGGCTTTCTCCTCCCACTGATGCACAACACCCTGAACAGTGAATTCAGACTATATTGTTACATATCTTGCTGTGTACAGCTTAACGTATCCTCTTTATCCCGCTTCTTGAAACCCATAGAGTGGGATGGAGGATCACACATCTTGCTGATCATCTACATCATTTCTTTATTGAAAAAGTAGAGGAGAAAGAATGCTGAGGAGAAGGAATAAATTGTGAACTGAGCTCTTATAGCTGGCCTAAATGCATCTAAAATCTAATAAATGTCATCTTCCAGTTGTGTTTTGTTTTGTTTTGTTTTTTTTAACTAGGCGTTATCTGTTTCAGAATTAAATTTCTGTTTTGTGAAGCTGGGGTTAGTATTCTTACTGCTTATCAAACAAACTGAAAAGAAGGGTTTCTCACTCCTGCAGGAATCCCTGGTTTCTCCCCAGAATTTTTCCTTCAGGCCAAAATGCATTATTCCTTGGAAGTTGACAGGATGGTAGGTCTTTGATCAACAGGCATATTGCTTTTCTTCCCTTTCTCATTCACCTGTCAAATGAAGCAGCTCTTCTCAAAGGAACATTCTGTTTATTCAACAAAAGTGTAATAGGAGGAAGAGTCCAGGGAAACTGAGGAAATGTGACTAGGAAGGGACAAGGAAAAAATACTCCTAGACTGACAAGTATTTGTTTTCTTGTCTTTCTTCTGCTCTTCTCCCTCAACCTGAAAGGCTAAAGAATCTAATAATTGTGGGGAAAAAACCCTGTCTTGTAGTCACAAGGGAACCTGCCTAAACTCTTAAACTCATTGAGGGTTAGACTAGGTCCTGAAATCCTGCTGCAAACTTCTGGCATAAAAAATTGCTTAGCTAAGGACAAAACTGCTTCTGGAAAGGGTTCAGAAGTAATTGTAAGGAACAAAAAGCAAAACCTTGCTCTACAGAAGGCGGAAATCTTAGATTCTCACAACTCCCCGCCTGGTAAAAAGCTTGAGGTCAAAACAGCCCCCTCTACAGAGGAGACAGATGTAAGACCAAATTCTGCATTAGCAGAAGCGGTTGCATTCTGATGCTGGTAACTCACTTGGCAACAGTTTCCCTAATCAGGTCTTATTTCAAAATAATTGCACATGATTTGTTGACCATTGTTACTGCTACTGAAAATGGGCAAAGGGAAAAATTGCTTATTCTGACATTAAAGATGCTTGAAGAGAAGTTGTCTTAGGTCAGTTGCTAGAGCTAGCAACTTTTCTGAAATTGGGTAGAAGCTTCTTGTCCCCAAATGACTTTCCTCCGCTTATCCATACAACAGATTACATGATTTGGATGTGTCTGTGATTTGTAAGCTTTGGTGCTACATTGAACAACAGAGTTTCAAGGAGTCAATTTCTAGACAAAAGATAACTGCACATACTATTGTGCTGTCTGTCCAGGCGTAACAGTCTTAGATGAGTACAGCTATCAGTACATTCTTCAGTCTTACTAAATGGAGATTTTTTTAATCTAGTCAATTGGTTTTGGTTTGGTTTTGCTTTTTCTGGAAAAGAGATACATGGAAGATCCTTTTTTTCTTGTCAATTATCACTGCTAATTCAAATAAGTATTTATCTCCTAATGAGACATTCAGTTTACTCCGTAAGTACAAAGTCAGTATACACCTTTCTTAAACCTTGCTCATCCCGAAGCTCACCACAAGCTAATGGACGTGGGCTTTGCAAACTGAAACTGTTAATGGATGTTTATAACATCTTGCACCCCAAAGACAATTGTAAAAAAAAAAAATCAGAATGTACCTGTTGCTATGAGTTTCCCTGTGGCTAAAGGTTCACTCACTTTAGACCACCAATAAGACTGGAAGACTGGGACCGTAGTCATCTGGAGATGAGTGGCAGTAAAGCTCAAGGCATGGTGAGTCTCATTGTTAAGTTAGAAATTCTTAATAATCAATAATCCATTATCTGACTGCTGTTTGACAGACCCACGGATTGGCAGTGAGGTAAAATTGGTCTGGGTAGGTAGCTTTTCTAAAAGAGGAACACAACTGTGTTTTAGATTCCTCCAGACAGAATAGTTTCTATCATCCTTCAACTCCGGTGGATATTTAAGAATGCACAGCATATACTGTATCTCTCATTTTCTCTCTGATACGTATATATATATACACAAAATTGCAGATATACATACCAGCTTTCCTAGATTGTGGGAAAAGCATTTTTTCTGCTGGAATGTCAAGTCAAACAGAATACCTTAATAAAATACACTTGCAATTAAAACCCCTCGCACACAGCAGTTATTTTGTTATGGTTTGACATGCCAATAAATGACTGAAGACTGTGTTGCCATCAAACTGTTAATGCCTTAAGAAATAATTGTGTAACTGTCATCTCTTTTCAGTATGTAAAAATGATTCTTTGAAAAAAACAAGAACGCCTGTGATCTGAAGATTAGTACTTCGCTATCTTCTTGGTCTGCTAATAGTACAGAACAGTAATTCTCTGTCTCAATAAAAAACTAAGTCAAAGTATTGCTGTTGGAGGGGTGTCCTTTTTAGACGTAGCTTTTACTAGCTGCATAAAGGTGTCTGCCAGTGATCCAAAGATTCTCAACATTCAGTATTTGCAGCTGCCAAAACCATTAATTGTGTATTGTCTGTCAACTAATCTAAAACAACGCTTCCCATACTGTAGGAATTAAACTAGAAATTGAGAAGAGTGAAGGCAAGGATCATTCCACCTGAGCCCTTGCTGCTGGGAACTAAAAGGAATGTCACTTAGTCCAATAATGAGTGTCTTTTCAACTTCCAAGGAATATTTCATTTTATGCTGAAAGAGAGAGGATGACAAGTTACAATCATGACATTGTAGAGCAATGTGGAGTTGAGCATCGGTACTTTAGGGAGATTTTGTATCCAGTATAGTTTCTTTCTGTAATGTGAAACCCCTTCCTCACCCCCTTTTTTGGCTTGCCCTGGTTTTGGAAGCAGTACAGAGAAGACAGTATTTTCTGGAAAAAAAGGACCATGGAATTCACTTATTTGCTGCTTCCCCCCTCCCCCTTTAAAGTAAATTCCATGACAAATTAGAAATTACATGTGGATTCCAATAGTTTTGAAAGTCCAAGTGAAATGTGGTGGCATGCTAAACTTCAGAGGAGCTTAAGTCAGAGACAAACAAGATTGAAAAACACAAGCCAGCACACCTGTGAATTTACTAGAACAGCGTGATCTGTCTGCTCTTGTCCTCTTCTTAACCTGAATTTAGCTTTACAAAGCTTAATTTACGTGAACTGCATGGAAGCCAAGATATAAAGGGGTTTTTTTAAGAGTACTAAATAGAAGAAAAAATATTCAAGCAATGTTAAAGGCATAAAATCAAACATCACAGGAGCTTAAGGCTCAGTTTCTCATGGTTTTATAGAAGAGTACTGCAGGATTTGGGACAATATTTTTCATACCTTTTTTAATAGTAAGGCCCATGGAAAGAAGCCAGACTGAAATATTTTGTTAGGCTATACTGAGTTAGCAGTATTTCACATTTCTGTGTTTGCTGCCTTAGTATTGATGGTAAGGTAAATAATTTTAATAAGAATTACAAATGTTTATTAACACCGTGTGCATATGCACTGACATCAGCCTGTAACTGGGCAGATGTCATTGTGTTTGTTAGATACAGCATTTACATGGTGACTGCTCGTGTAAAATGTCTTGAGAAAGTAATATATCTGTAATAAGGAAAGCTGCATTAGACGTGCGCAGAGTGCAAATATTAGTTCTTGGCAAAAAAAAAAAAGGAGGAATGCCTTTTTTTGAGGAGAGACGTTAGTCCCCTAGTCTTTGAAATGTTGATGCAGGTCAATTAGAATTTTTATTACTATTGCAACAGGACTTACACTGACATTTTAATAGCTCCAGAATTACGAATCAGTGAATCATTACTGGTGAGAGGAAGGAATACAAAGCTGTCTGAACTTGTGGCATTGCCATGTAGTGAAACCAAACTGGCATTTTCCATAGATTTTTTTTTCTTATGATAGTCATAACTTAAAAGCTATATGTAAAATGTTTCCATTGTAATGTGCCAAAGAATAAACCCAGCAGTCACAAAGCTTATCCTGGAAATTTCATTAGATCTATTACATCCAATAATAGAAGTATTCATAAATAACAAAATATTTATAAATAACAAAGTTCAATTCTGTTCATCACTTGAAAACCCTGCCTAATTTTTGGGTTCTTTGCAATATGAGCTCTTTTTAATAACAAAGCAAGCAAATTTGAATAAAAGTATTATTTCAAAAGTTTTCTAACACAATTTCACTGTAAGTTCCTGAGCTATTGAATGGGATAAATCGAAACTAATAAATCTGAAGATCTAACTGAGGGTATTTAGACCGTAATTTACCATTAAAGCTTGATTTTATTAAGAATGCTGTGCATGTTGTATGTGATATTTCCAACCAGTTATCAGGTTGAGGCAAGCATTGCTAATACTGCTAAGTTATGCTGTTAAAGATGGGCTGTGCTTCCTATTGCATGCATTACACTGACACTATACTTTCTTTCCTTTCCTTTTCTCCTGTGCCATGCTTGCTGTGTAGCAAATGGAATCTCTTGCAGTAAGTTGAAGTTCTTTCATATTCTTTGTCCATCTGTAGATGGACTAATACACCCCAATTTTACTGTTTTACTTCTAAGCATGTTTTCCTTTTTTGCTATAATTTTCCTGTGGAATACGTGGTTCTACATGCAGTGACTAAAATAATTTGCTAAGGTGTGTTTTGTGAAATCTAAAAATACTGTGCCAAAATTCTGACACCTTCATATGCTGTTTTAAATGGTCATTTACATATATTATTTAGAATGGAGCCTTTGAACAAATATGCTGAAGCAGAAGATAAAATTCTTTGTTATTTTAAAATTCATAATTTTCAATTTGCCCTAATTAAAAACTACAATTTATAGTCAACAGTTATATTTCAAATTGGTTTTGTTTGTATGTTGATGAATAGTTTCACCGCTGTTGGTTTCTAATACTTATTGAGGAAGAACAAAAATTGAGTTGCTCAATATGGTAACTAAATACTGAGTGAGTCAAACCTGAGTCTTCCATATGACCTTAGTTTGTCTTCATTCAGGTCAGCAGCCAGAAGGGTGAAATTAAATTATTGCCCTCCAACAACTCAAAAAAAAAATCATGTGTTACATGCCAAGCTACATAAGATTTTTATTTTTTTAAACTCTGTTATGCCGTGTCCTGGTTTTCAATTAATTTTTAACTCCCTGACAACGTCAAGTGTAGGTGCGTTTAACCGCTACGTCGTAACGTTGCCAGTTCTCCAAAATGTGAATAGAATGAGCTTGATCCCTCCCGGAGAAGCCCAGGCTGTGTCGCAGCTCGTGAACTGGACAGGACCGGGGAGCAAGCACATGTCCGGGGCTGGCGTTAGGGGCAAACGGTGGGCACCTCTGGGCTGGGCCTGCCAGCCCTGGACCTGCCCGGGCACTGTTCAAGAGAAGACAGAAGCCAGAGCCATTTCCAGGAGGCTGTATCCAAAGTCACTCTTTATTTTGCGAGGAGGAAGGTTAGCCACACCAATGCAAGCTTGGCAGTGCTCTGCGGCCTCAGTTACAGAGAATGGCCTCTGGGCAGGTTTATTTAACAGGCAGCATCCCTCATGCCCTACCTCTTCATTCGCTCGGCCACCGACAGGTTTTGTCCCTGCCCACAAGTTAGTTCTGTCCTAGCAGATCCCACATCCGTTCCTTCCCTTTTCTCCCCACCGCAGATCTGCTGGGCCTTCTCTCAGCCTCTTTGCTGTGTATCAGGTCTGGTGGGATTCCTCCATTCCACTTGGGGAAGGAAGGCTCTGACCCTGCTCACCAGTAATAAACATTAAACATACCCACTCGGGTACCAGGAACAGTTTGTCCACAACAGCACAGCGCTCAGACCGGGCCGATTTACAGCGCTGAGCCCGCTGCTGTGGCAGCCCAAGCCTGAGGTGCGAGTAGCCCTGTCCGCCTGGCCTTGGGCAGGACGAACCCTGCCGGGCTGTGCCCGCTGGCTTGGTGCGCTCCTCCTGCTCCCACTCTCCCCCATAAACCTCCTTCAGAAGGAGACTAGCTCTGCCTGGTTTTGGCAGTGCCGTTGGGTGACCGTTTGTGGCTGGTAGTTGGTGTCCAGCCTCCCCTGATGAACAAAGCTGACATTTGCCAAAGAACCTCTCTTTTAACCTCAGCCCCTCAGCCTTGTCTGGCTGGTACAGAAATTTTGGGAACTGGAACGCTAACGATATGGTTCTAATTTTGGCTTATTAATAAAACCCCTGGCACTTATATATTGAACCATATATAAACAAACATTTCAGTCAAAACAATGCTTATGATGTTTTTAAAGTGCTTTTTATTAGTATTTGTGCTGGCATTTGCAACTGACCCCAGTTCAGCAAATGAAGTACGTGCTGGAGTTAAGCATGTCTGAAGTGCTTTAAGGAAGCAAAGTCATTAACAGCGTCGTCTTCTTTTCTGCCATGTTTGGCATGAGACTCTGCTCTAGTTTCTCCAAGCAAATGGAAAGATCACTGAGCCCACCCTTGGTCACTGTGTCTGTAAGAGAAGACAAATGAAATACGGCTTGAAGTCTGTGAGGCTTTCCTGCCAAAGGGTCAGGAGGCCTCCTGACTTGTACTTGCAGAATTTTCACTTCTTCCATAATTTGCCAAAAATTAAATATCCCTCCCTTCCCCACCATGATCCAGCTGTGGAACTACGAGATTCCCCCTCCTGACAGACACACGGATACCACGACCATGAGCATATTAACTTGACTTCTTTGGCAGACGTGCCCAACGCATGTTACTTCAATGTGTCTGACACCTTTTGTGTGGTGCTGTGCATTACACTGGAAGAAACAAGTTAATATTTGTCAAAAAGTATCTACTTAATCTGGGAGAATAAATTGTAGAAGCCAAATGTCCTCTTACAAATGAAACTCTGTCCATCTGTTGTATGGTTTCTTTAAGATGCTGGAAAATCCATGATCTGGGGCTTAAGTTGCAGAGCTGGTGTTTCCTCCTTCCCACTCCTGGCTGGTTTGTTGCCTCTCTCCCTCTCCTCTCAGAGAAGCAGGCAGGAGCTTTGACCCTCTTGGACAACTACGTCATTGCTTCTCTCTTGGACTTCCGTCCTCTCAGAAGAGGCCTTTGACCATTTCTGAAGTTTTAAAGAGTTTTGTGTTCTATGCAGCAAAGTCATTTCCCCCATATTCTGCCTCTGCTTTCCAGCTGCAAACTGGAGACAGTGAAGCTAACCTATATAACCTGCTTTGATGCTGATGCTGATGTGTGCCACGTGAGAGCTAGCCATTATAATTTTCATTTTCAATATGTCATATATGACTGCAGAAGAAAGAACATTACTTGTTTTCTGAAACAGTATTCAATCATACTTCAGTAAAATAATGTTTTTTAAGAACTGAACTATCTTAATGTGTTTTATTAGTTCTTGAAAATTATCCCAACTACCTGATCTTTATTAATTATTTATTCTCCTATAAATCTTTCCTTAGCAATTGGAACTGTGTCAGAGATTATATAAACTGCATTTCCAGCTGCTGTTGCTTTTTCAGTCCTACTGTAAACTTATCGGACAAGTGCATGAAGTCAGTTCAATGCCAGAGGTATGTAACAAACTACAAAGTCTTATACTGAAAAAACCCACTTTCCCTTCAGTTCCTTATTCTTCTTTCTGTGGGCTTGCACCAAAGATTACACTGTTTCACTATGAATATAAGTCTGCAGACAAAACTCTTCAATACACCAGCACCCACATTAAAATATAGTCGAGATGCTGTGGGTTTTGTAATTGACTGCACTTTCAGAGACTGGGATCATTCAGTCTTCAAAAGTCAGTGGCAACAAACTAGAATGATATATGGAATCTTAACTTCATTCACACACTTTACATGTAGGGAAGGCTCACACTGTGTGAACATCTGCAAGTGATTCATTTTTATTTTAATTGAGGTCTTAATTTTTAGGGAAAATGAGCCTTCTTCGCACATACAGAGAATAACCTTTTCCTCAATCATGACTGATTTTATCTGAACTCTGTGGAGACACTTAGACCATTAGCACTTGTTAGCATGACAATAACAAAATAATTTGGTAAATTAATCTTTATATCAATGCAAAATTAAGGTTTCTGATGGAATAATGTAATTTCCAGCCATATAAACTGTCTCCGTAGTACATGCATTACACTAGAAATGTCTGCAGCAGTTTTTGACAAACCGCTATTAAATGGTTTTGCATCCTCTCATACCTGAGCAAGGAAAGGTGCGTCGTGCAGAACTACTTCATAGTTCGACTGCAAGTGTACTGCCTGGTCTTGTTTTCTGGATAGACAAATCAAAATCAGTTTAATGTTTCCAAAGAGTATTAAATCTGTTTTAAGAATATAATTAACTAAATACCTTAATGTCATAAGTCTTTTTAATTCTGTGGTTTTCATGAGCTTTCTTCTTTAAATATTTTTGACACAGCACACTATCGCTTTTGACCCCAATAGCTTCCTGGTTTTAAATAAAGCGATGTAGCTTACTTTAAAAAACACTGTGCAAGAACAATACTGTTAGTCAAGTTTATTTTCAGCGATTTCATACAAATATGTAATACTTTGAAATATCTTTGAGGTGATCACTTTAAGTTGAATGATCATCATTTAAGGAAGGATAGTAAAGTAACTTGCCATTCCATATATATTTTTCTCTCCTGGTAAAGTATATATATTTTAAACTATGAAGGGAAGAAGTTATTTTACTTTGCTTGTAGCTGTAAAACAAAATTTAAGCTACAAAATATATATTATGACAGATTCTAGTAGTTTACAGATTCTCTATGAATGGAAATGGTTTGTTTTATCAGATGTGCTATTGCACTACAAAGAGTTTGAATACTTAACTGCATCTTAAGGAACCGTTCCGAAGTCTGGCTCATAATCTGACTGGGCTCTTCACTTTTAAGAAAAGACAGGACAGTAGGAAGCTAGTCTTAGAGTAGTCTAAATTTTAGAAATATTTTGTGTTCCTTATAAGAGAATTGATTTCTGTAACTGTATTTCAGTTATGATTTTGTTAGATTGTTATAAATAATGCAGCCTATGCAACTGAGGAACAATAATAAGAGGAATCGCTGTTTCACCATGGAATTTGCATATTTTGCTGGAGCCATAAACTATTATTTAAACAAAGTTCCATTGTTAGTTCATGTAACAATGGTTATTTTTAGCATGTATGAGCATGAAAAGGTAGATCTTTAGAGATGAACTGTTCACTTCTGAATTATTTATGGGTCTTGTGCCATACTAAGTTTTTCAGGCCGTCAAAGGATTATACAATTCCTGTCCATCCATTAATCATATCAGATCCTGCATGTGTTTTGTAAATAAATAACAATATCATTGCTAGGAAAAGTATACGTTTTCTATACATTTTTCCACTATGATGTGAAAAAAGTAGCAGAGGTGAAAAACAGAAGATTGTTTAGAAGTGCTCTTGCATTTTAGCAAGCCAAAAATACAGCATAGGGCTAAAGGAAGCACAAAGCTTAAAAATCTGTAGTTTGTGTTTTCCCTGTATTGTACAGAGCTCAGAGATCAACTCTCTGTGTTAAAATGGAGTCTTTTCCATAATGTGTACATCCAATGTAGTACTAAGAACAGACTTGAAACACCTAGTCCCTTTGGTGCCTATGGAGAATGAAAATACCCATCTCTCATCTTTCTCCTTGGAACAGCTGTTAAATATGTCAAGAGAACTGAGTGAGTTGAAGAAAAATCTTAAGGATGCTACTGCTGCAATCGCAGCTGAGCCCCCGATGACGGAATCTGAGCCCTCATTCAATTCTACGGAAGCAGCAATTCAGTCCATGCTGGAGTGCCTGAAAAACAATGAACTTGTTAAAGCCGTCCGACAAATAAGAGAATGCAGGCAAGTTTTGCTACATGGCTCATATTAGACATCCATGTTATTAGGAAAGTATGCATTTATTCTCTTCCTAACTTCATACTAAATGTAAAGTGCTGAGTCAGCATCATTAATTTAATGTTTCAACAAGGTACAGGGGGGCATTGATATTACTAACTTGTGCAGGGGTGTGCCACAAGTAGCGATATCAGATCAGTAATGCAGACATGTATGCTTGCAACAGTCAAGATGTCTAATTACATTGCGGAGATCAAAAGTACTTCTGCGAGGCTCTTAAGAATCTTTTTAATTCCTCACAGATGTACGTCACTGGCATCAGCTAACATTCAGCCCAGTTTCACTTCTTTAAATGAGTTTTCTTAAGCTTTTACTTGTAGATAATAGGAATTGCGCTTTTATGTGATTTCAGTGCCTGATACCAGAGTCTAAGTAACAAATGAGTAGCGTAGAACAGTGAGTTGCTTTTGGCTTATAAGCGTGTGCAAGTCAGTTCTCCTTTTAGAGATCTCTATCACCTAGTTTCCATCTGTGCTAATAAACCCATAATGACACGCACATTCTTTTCCTGTTTGATTGCAGGATTTTGTGGCCCAATGATATCTTTGGAAGTAGCTCTGATGACGAAGTCCAGACACTACTGAACATTTACTTCCGGCACCAAACCTTGGGTCAGACGGGCACCTATGCACTGGTGGGCTCCAACCAGAGCCTGACTGAAATCTGTACCAAATTAATGGAACTGAATATAGAGATCCGCGACATGATTCGCAGAGCTCAGAGTTACCGGGTCATCAATACTTTTCTTCCAGACTCCAGCATTTCCGGCACAAGTCTCTGACAGGACTCTTGTGTCCTCTTTCAAGCTGGGAGTGCTGCCCTCTTGGAATGAGGTGGCTCAAGGTCTTCTCAGCCTTACAAAGGTTTGGTCAAACTGTACTCACTCTTGTTACATTTAGGATTTCTTCTAAAAAGATACGGGCTGAACTTCAAATGTGTAGCAATACTGTAAGGACAAAGGTAGCATAGAGCATCCGGGACATCACCCTTTGTTCTCTGTTGCACAAAAACCAGTTAGCATTTCACTGAGCAACTGCAACTCACTACTGAAGAAGTGACTTCCATTGCATACCAAAGCCTACTACACTGAACAGTACTTCCTTTATAGCAAATTAATTTTAGGTTGGCAAAAGTGCAATGTTTCCTTCACGAAATAATATTTTTTGTTAAAAAAAAAAAACAAAACCAAACAACTTGTACATTTTTTTCCTTTTTTCTCTTATTTGGTTGAGTGAAAGATGGGCAGAATGAAGCTGGCCACAGAATCTCGCAAACTTGTTGGTCAAAAGCTGAGAGCCTGTGTATATGAAACAAATTGTAAATGGACTACCGTTTAATCTGCACTGTAATTTGAATATGATTACTGTATCTTAAAACAATGAGCTGCTATGAAGTACATTTCCTAATGTTACTAGGCTATTGTCTCTGAAGGTACTGGATCATATTGCAGAGGTCTTTTCTTAGGCCCCCAAGCATCATGAATGGTCTGGGTAGAATTTTTTTTTTTTTTTTCTAAAGGACCTTGGCTGCTTTTTACTAGAAGGTTGCTTTTATGAATATATTTATACTATTAAAGGATGGTTGATCTAATTTAACTTGCCATTTTGTAGGAGAAAGTCCCATCACAGAGTCAAATCTTTTGAACTGTTATGCATGCATATTTTTATTTAATATAAATTTTGAGTATAAAAGGTAAAAATATTAACGTGAAATGCAAGTTCTCATGTTACATTTCTTTAAAGAGATGTCTTATTTTATTTGTAATGTATATATAAAAATCATATCTGTATGGTTTTTTTCTTACATTTAACTGCTGTCCAGTGTGAAATGTATGCATGTAAATCTGTTGCACATCTGAGACACTTTTATTCTGACAACTATGTAACTTATTCATCCTGTAAATACACTTACTGTTTTTGTGAAGTAACTTTGGTTGATATTTGGATCAGTACATCCATTTAACTAAAATATAAAAGTCATATATAATCACAACAGAGTATGTGCTTGTTGTGAAGACTGGTCTTGTCTGAATCTATACTGTTGAGGATGGCATCCATGATCAGCAGCCCCCAAAAGACACCTTTTTCATTGCTTTATAGTGTTCATTAGGCTGAAAGAAACCAGTGAGAAACAGGGAATTTTTGGCAGGCTGTAGTTACAACTCAACCAGGAAGAAAAAAAAAAACAAAACCCAAAACAAAACAACCAACACCAAAAAACACACAAAAAAACGCCACCACAAAATGGAGGTGAAGGTTTGTTTCTGTTAAGAACATCAGTAATGGTCCTACTCATTCCAGCACTGGGTTTCGGTGGGTTTTTTTTCTCATGCCAAAGGTAAAAGAAAAGCCGTCCAGCCTGCCGTATCAGCCCTGGCCCTGAGAATGCAGTAAAGCCCTCTCCCCTTCACCCCTTTTTTGCTTTCAGGGTGCTTGCACAGTTTTACGTGGATCTTGAAAATTATTTGTATTGACGCATAAAAGGAGTGGAATCAACTTCTTTTACAGGTTTTCCAATTTTGCAGTCCACAGTTGTAGTTGCAGGACAAAACAGATGCAAGGCAAATCACGTAACTATTTTTCTAAGTAAAATAATCCACAACAGTTAGAGAAGTCTTCAAATTTCAGTTATGTATTTCACTTTTGAAAGCTATTCAGAACTATAATTGGGGTGGTCTGCAGAAATTTTAATGGTCGGTGAGAGCTGACATCTGCTCTATTGCTTGGCAAAATCATGGATATTTTACAGATCACAGAATCACGGGAAAATTCAGGTTAGAAGGGACCTGCGGAGGTCATCTAGTCCAACGCCCATCAGGTTACTCAGGTCTTTATCCAGTCGGGTCTTGAAAACATTCAAGGACGGAGAGTGCACAGCCTCCCCGACAGCCTGCCCTACTTGGCTCTTCTCATGGTGGGAAACCTTTTCCTTTATCCAGTCTGAACCTATCTTGGTTTTTACTATGTATGTTGTCTCTCAGCCCACTACACCATGAGCCACACTGAAGGGCCTGGCTCCATCTTTCCTGAATAACCGTAACCTGGCAGGCTACTGTTAGGTCCCCCTGAAGCTTTTGCTTCTTTAGACTGAACAAGCCCAGTTCCTTCAACATCTCCTCACAGAGAAAATGCTCCAGCCCTGTGACCAGCCTGGTGGCCTCCCCTGAGCTCCTTGAAGTTGCTCAATGTATTTCTCACACAGGGAGCCCCAGGCTGGATGCAGTCATCTAGATGTGGTCTGATGAGTGTGGCTGAGTGAAGGGGGCAACGGCTTCCCCTGTTGCCCTGGCTCTGCTTCTCTATTACAGCCCAGGAGGCTGTTGCTGCCCGTTGCTGCCAGGGCCCGCTGCTGGCTCCTGCCCAGCTTGCGGCCAACCCAACCCCAGGGGCTTTTTCCGCTGAGCTGCCCCAGCCGGGCAGTCCCCCGTCTGTGTCACTGCAAAGGGTTCTCCCCATCCAGGGGCAGGAACTTCCTCTTGTTCCTTCTGAATGTCACGGGGCTCCTGTTGGCCCGTCCCTCCAGTCAGCCGAGATCTCTCCCAACGGCAGCACTATCCTCAGCTGCATTGGCTGGTCCCCGCAGTTCGGTGTCACCTGCAAACTCAACAAGTACACGCTGTTGACTCTTCCAGGTCACTGGTAAAGATGCTGAACAGGACAGGTCCCAGGACAGACCTCCTGTTGTACGCCGCCTGTTACTGTCCCGTGGGAAGAGTACCATCCACTGAGCAGCTCGATTCCATTGGTCATCTACCGAGTATGAAGACCCTCAGAGGTTCCTTCCAACCTAAAGTATTCTATGATTCTTCACAGAGACAAAAAACCCATGGTGTAACCCTCTAGCTTTCTTAGCTTCATTTTAAACTGCAGGTAGTGTCGTGGTTTAAACCCAAATGGTAACTGGACCACACAGCCGCTTGCTCACCCCTCCCCTCCCTGGTGGGGTGAGGAGGAGAATCAGAGAGAGAGCGAACTCATGGGTTGAGATAAAAACACTTTACCGGGACAG
This sequence comes from Podiceps cristatus, assembly GCA_000699545.1. Lineage (NCBI taxonomy): Eukaryota > Metazoa > Chordata > Aves > Podicipediformes > Podicipedidae > Podiceps > Podiceps cristatus. The sequence continues at coordinate 2,829 of KL261880.1, read as the reverse complement.
CAAAGGAAAAAATGCAAATATATGAATTATAATAATAATGACCTCATTGCAGCCTTCCAGTCCCTGAAGGGACCATAAAA
>KL261879.1:53142-71438 GCA_000699545.1 Podiceps cristatus | reverse complement strand
GACCATTCTATGATTCTATGATTCTATGCAGTAAACTGACTCAGCCGTATCTTGATAATGGTGTCTCTTATCTTACCTTTGAAAGTTTTTCATGCACAGTAGATGATGGAACTTGCAGGACTGTTGAGATTAATTTTATTTAAATGGTATTCAGCTTCTTTACACAGGAGGAGGTCAAGAGAACCTATCTGCACTGGCAATAACTTCGGTCTGATTTTTCCCAGCTCAAATTTATATGAAAGTAACTATTACATTTTAAGTTACTCAGACTTCCTTAATGTTGAATGACAGATTTTTTCTTCTACATCAAGATAAAACAGAACGCAGTTTACTAAGGTATATGTGGCCTATGATGTCAGCAGCTCACTCATTCTCTACCTATGGTGTGAACCTTGGCCACCTGCCAGTTGCTCACCTGCCAGTTGCCCACCCAGCTGCTCCTCTACTCTCCCCCCCTCAGCAGAATGGGAGGGGAAAATAAGATGGAAAAGCTCATGGGTCAAGATAAAGACAGAGAGATCACTCACCAGTTACCATCACAGACAAAACAGATTTGACCGCAGGAACTGCCCAATATTCAGAGATACTTAGATTTTTTCTTCCCATATTTTTGTGACATATATATAGATATGTTTCATGAGTACTAGGTGAATAATACCCTTAAAGATTTAAAAACTCATACAATAGATGGCAGTTGGGGATAAAGATTGTATTTTTCTTTGTAACGATACTAAAAATTCTTGCCTAAGTAGGACCTTCTGTGTATGTTTTTGCCTCTTGCTACATGTGCACATAGTATGGGACTTAGTAGCTGAATAGACAATAAATATATGAATAAACAGTTAGACATCTTTAAACAGGACTCCAAGTCATTTTCATGCTCACTATCTACTATCCTGCCAATAATACTTTGAAATACAATTTCCGATACTGGAAAATGTCCTGCAGCTCAAGGACTACTGCCTTAATCCATAGTTGCTTGTCTCTTATTGTCCTTGTTATGGAGGAATGCAACAAATAATTCATCTATAAATGATAAAAAATAACAGGAGATGCATGATTATATATATATATATATTTTTTTTTACCCCAGTTGTTCACATCTACCTTCAAAACCCATCGTTGTTAGCTCTCACCGCTTCACCACTTCCCTCCTATGCTTTGGAGTATTCCTCCCTTGAGTTTGTTTCCACTTCTAGGAACTGCATAGTCTGAACCCTGTGTAGGTTTACATTGGATATGCATAAAAACATATTCTGCTTCTTCCACCTGCATTTCTACTAATTATTTTCATCCTAAAACAAAATATCTCCAGATGGATTAACCCTCCTTGGGCAGCCTGTGAAAAAAATGTAGATTTTGCCTTAATTGCTGTCTTGCTGATTGTAGATCTCCAGTTCTCACTAACATGTGAAGGTCTGTTTTCTCCTTATATTCCGTTTCAGAATTGTATGAATTTGTAGTCACTCTGAGACGATCCTGGATGAACACTGTGTTTTTGTGGTTTTAAACCTAGTTTGCAGAATCCTAAATAGCTGTAGCACATATAATGACTGCTTTAGTGTATGATTAATTTAAAGTGGAAGTCCAGGCTGAGCAAGAAGGATATCCTCTGGCAAGCAGGATGTTTTCTTGTCTGATCTTGCCACCAAGGTCCAGCTGTGATTTTTCAGAGGGAACACTGGGATCACATGTACAGTACTGTAACTTCAGTACTGGGTTTTGTGACCTGTTTTCCACTCTTCAACATTGGATCACTCTAAGATTACCACTATGCTTGCCAAGGTGATTATTTTTATTTTTATTTCCATCTTCAAATCTCTATATTTGGTCCTCCTACCTCACAACTGCTGTTTTGTTTGAAGACTGGAGCTTAATACTTGAAGTCATCAGTCATATTCTACCCTTTCTTTCTTTTTTCTGTCATCTCTTTTCCCTCTTCCTCATGAAATCAGTGGTACAGTGATGAACATATATTTTCTTTTTTTTTGGAATGGTTGTTGTATTTTAATTTCTTAGTGGTCCGCTCTTATCTTCCAATGATTCACCAAACCTCTTTTGAAGTACAGTATTCTCCTCTTGCTTGTGAAGTAAAAACAAAACACAAGGCTAATATTTGTTAACTTTTTAAAATCATAATTCTAACTTCAACTGTTTCTTGCCCCTTTTTTAATTATCTGTTTCTAATGATGCAACTTTGTCTTCTTGTCCTTCCATAAACAAATTAAACTCTGCTACTAACTATAGTCTACTAACTAAATTACTTTTACTTAAACTCTTGCTGCAAACCATTAAAGCATGGCTTTCACTTAACAGATGGCAGTGTATTCCTTTTACAAAAGCCACACCTGTTTATCTACATTATGGAGGACCTAATTTATTTTTCTTGATCATTCTGCTATCTCTGACAGAATAATTCTTTCTCCTGTGCAGATCTTTACCTTTTTCTCTTCCTCGTGTGTTGGTTTAATGTTAGGGCTTTGACAGTTCCCTCTTCTTTATGCTAAAAAACTGTCCCTAGACTGGTCTGTTTTCTCTTCAGCTTCCAACTTCCACATCTACTTGCTATGATGGCTCACCTAATGTTGAAATAATTTTCTGTCCTGTTTTTGTTTCTTTAAATATAAATTTCCATTACTGGTTTTAGGAAATGATATTATGGTGTCAGAAGAGATGCATAATTCTATATGGCAATGTGAATGTTAGTCACATAGGATCTGTAACTTGAAAATAATAATTATGCATGATGATTATTTATTCATCAATGAATTTATCCATTAATTCCACTAATGATGTATTAGAGAATAAATTTTATGTACATCTATTTTAGAAGTAGTACCCTAAAGCATGAGCTGAGGATCCTATGTAGTATTGCCTAGATAAGTCTATGTTATTTTTTATATTAGTATTGTTTGTCCATATAGGTCAATGGTACTTGAAATGTCTATTAAGCTAGCGATTAATCTCCCATTTGTCACATAACAAATATTCTAAGAGCACTGACAGAATTAAACCAAAGATGTGTCTGTTCTAGTATATTTAGCTTGACTTACTTTTTTAGCTGACCCTTCTTTGTGTCTTTCTTTCATAAACATTACATTTTATTACACCATGTTCAGATGTAATGGTTCAAAATATCAGTATGGTGCCATCATGCTCTAACCTCAAAATGTCCAAACCAGTTGCTTTTGTATTCTCAAATTTCATGCAAATCCCTTTTGTCTGAAGAAGCTTTAGCAAAGAGCAAAGTTTTACTGTTTACATTGCTAGTGGAGTTGAAGCTTCAAGCATTTGTATTCCTAAAGACCTATTTATATTAATCCTTTAAATGTATAAGAATATTTCAATTTTGTTTTGAGTGTCTGTTGCTAATATCAGACTCAAAAACCACTTTATGCCTCTGTGTCAGTTCTACAGAGATAGCTTCATTATCATTACAATACTAGCTGTCGACAGTACACTGTATGAGACCATCTTTATATTGGCAAATTACTCCAGTCTTTTCACATAACTGGATGACAAATCCCAAATTATGGTGGGTTGATTTTATAATTTGTTCTTCTTTCGGCATGTTATTGCCTACATGCGCTGTGGGGAAGAATCCTGCATTGCCAGGGAGATGGAACATTGATTTTATATAGGTCTTTAACTCCTGCATACATGTTGAGTTGCTACTGAAATGGGAAGAGGTTGTTGACAAGAGAGGAAGCCCAAACCTGGGACCAAAGTTATATATAACTTATAATTAAGTAGTATTAATGCAGTAGTATTTTCTTCATATGTTGTGTGATATTTTTCAAAATGTATGGGGCTTGGGAAGGAGATGTTTTCATGTAGCTATGGTGGGTTTTGTTTTTACAGTCTACACCATCCTGTAAAGCCCATGCAATCGATAAGGGGCAATGGAAATTCTATAACTGTCATTAACTGGCGTGTTTATTAATTCTCGATTAGAGTGCTAATCAGTCTTACATGTGCAAACTCAGTGAAAGGAATGGGATGATCCAGGTGTCATCCGAGGTATATGACCAATGTGAGATCACAAACATATTTTGAGGGTGTAGTTTGGCAAGCATAGGCAACCTTGTGCAAGATTTAACCCATATTAACTTTAAGACCTAAGCGTAAGTCGACAGTTAAGGCTATGGATATTGCTGTAGTCATTTGGGTACAATTAGCTTGGTATTTTAGAGACATTATTCTGTATGAGAACTTTTTTTAGAGATACAAGATGTTTTGTGCTTATAAGAACAAGCTGATGCACTCTCCAAGATCACATAGGAAAATATTATTTTCCTTTACATCTCTAAAGGAACAGAGAGGAAAATTAGTAGTTATCAATAGGCCATGAAAGTTTGCATATATGAAAGTTGTTAGAGAATCAGGGCAACACACTCGACCTCACAAGGGCCACTGCACACTTTTTTATTGTGAGATCTGTTTTTATTGCACAACATTACTTTGATTACTGTTGCATGTTAATGGGTGGCAGCTGTTCCATCTTTTACCGCTATCAGTGGAGAAAGCCTTTTTGTACAATTTAAACATACACATATATTAGTCTTTGAAACAATTAGAAGAAAGTAGAACTTCAAAGGGGGAATGCCATGACTGAAATTGTATTTCACACTAAGGAACAATATCTTCTGTAGGTAAGGAAAAAAAAATCCTTTTCCCACTGATCACAAAAAAAAAAAAAAAAAAAGCAAGCACGCACTTCCTTTTCTAAAAGAGAATTTTGCTTTATCAAATACTTAATGTAAACATTAAGGTGTGAATTAAGAAATTAAAAATGCTACTGTATTCCTTCTTAGATTGCACTTACCTTCAGCTCACATCAGCTTTATACCTCTGGTTTGTTGACATTAAAAACATTTAATGTGTGCTCTATAGCTTTGAAAGTCAAGTCACAGGCAAAGTTCTCATCTGGTAAATATCACTTGTTGCACTTAAACATTTGAGTTAAGTTAAATCATACCACAGTGGGATGTCTCCTGTATTGGTTGGAAAAAACCCAAAAACTTCCCAAACCACAGAAGTAACCAGGAAAAGTTGCTAGAAATTGCACCTCTCTGTTAAAGGAACTCCACATAATGCTGTGAAACTTGAAAATTCAATTTTTCATTTCCCCTTACCAAACATTAGAATTGTATCATGGGAATTTTTTTAACATAGTTTTGGATGTCAAAAAAAAAAAAACACCAAATAAAGAGCTGTTAATCAGTGTTCTTGTAAGTCAAATAAGGCATTTAAAGGATGAAATTGAAACACAAATTGTGCCCGCTAATCTCAGACAGATTCTGTGTTTCTCGTGTATATGATAATACTGTGAAGCTGACAATGGGATCAGTAAACTGATGTGGCAGACAATAATACAAGAAGCAGTGTTGACGTTATACATCATTAAGTATTCCAGCATTGTACCAGTTCCTGTTCTTTGCTCTCTCTCTTTTTTCTTTGTTTGTTTGTTTGTTCCATATCTTAAATTTTCTTCTCTGCCTCCTTTTTCATTAAACCTCCTGCCTCAAACATATTTTACCTTATTTTTATTCTAGTGTCATTAGAAAGTAAGTAGCTGGAGTAAATCTTTACAGTTTCACCAAATACTTTCCTTATAAAATAACCGCTGCCCTCTTTCATACAGCTTCAATTGTTATGCAAAATTTGAACTTGTATAGCTCAACTAATAAATAAACCGATTTGTTTAGCCCCATCTGTGTGAAAATACAAATTCACACATACAAAAAAAAATAGCTTGGCATCTTGGCTGAATGCTACCGAGTCATTCACAATCCACTTAATCCAGATTTTCATTTGCTCCTTCCTTTTATTCTTAGGCTCTCAGTATTTTACTTTCAGACTTCTAGTAGTCTTGGTTTTTTGTGTATGGAGTGCTTAGCTGTTCCTTTCTAAATTAGCTATATATGATACTAACTCCATGAACTTACTTCATTATAGTTTATAATTTGATCCAAAGTCACCTGCTGAAAAGAACAGACAGAATTTGTGCAAGAATATACGCACACATCCAGTCACTCTTTGTTGAATTACAATAAAAATGCACCTATTTATTGCTCTGATTAAAAGGGTGATGTGCTATAAGAGATATTTTTTTGTAATCGGTAATATGAATCTGATGCTTTTGCTTGCTAGTGTTTGTTGCTATTCTCTCCTCTATAAGCATGTTTATCGAGGTCTACTGAAAGCCCAGAAGCCCATAGGTCAGAGAACAGCATTTTGATGGATTATGGGATTGTAACTGTCCCTGCCAGCTGACAGCTTTTATTGGCTGGGAGGATGAGCCTGTAAACCTTTATATAATTATTGTATTAAAGCCACTGTGCCTCTGTGTTGCTGGCGCTTGTTCAGGGATCAATGTGAAGATAATTTCAAAAATGAATAGTAAGTATTGATCGTCCCTTGGTGGAGCCTTATCAGTGGCTGAAGCAGACTACTGTAGATTATAACTTCAATGTCATTTATGATGATATGATACGTATTGCAGAGTAGCAATTTAAACAAAGGGCTGATTTAATTCACAATGGATTTTTGTAGCGTGATGGGTAATAAATCACAATCTGTGTAATTTTTAGAAATGAACACATGTTGGCAGTAGTTCAGGGCAGTTCCTGGGAGATCTGAAAATGACCAGGGAGGGCAAATATCAGCAGCGAACCCCTTCTGAATGATTGGCCCTTACTTGGTTCTGACATTCAGATGACCTTGGGGCCTCTGCTGGCAGCTGCTGGTTAATTTTCTTCACTGAGGACACAGTTTAACTTTCTATCTGTCTGCCAATTACCTGACATTTTCAACTTATCACCTTCTATTTTTTAAATTATTGGAGGCACATCCACATTTTGACACTTTTTTAGGCAAGTATTTGGGTTTTTTTCTGCTGCTGAGACATCTCTCTGCCAAGCTGCTGTAATATCCCCTTTTCTCAAGAAATTAATAACTCACCTGACTGTGAAGTGAAAAAGCACAGACATTATATATAACATTACAAAGCTTCTTTTCAGTTTAGCAAGAAAATGTGTGTGTGTGCGTAAACAAAAAGCAAATGATACCTGAAAAATCTCCCAACCCAAGGTCATTATCTAAACATGTGTATAGCAACTGGCAGGAAATACTTTAAGTGTGTGATATATTTTAGTTCTTCTTGCCAAAATTTTTTTTTTCAGTCTTCGAAAAATACCTCTTCTGAAGCAACGTCAAGAGATTGGTTCCAAGTGTGCAAAAAAGGGTTGCCATGAAGCTCTCAGGTTGAACTGACTCTTAAAGTCTGTAGATACTCTGTTAAGTGCTTTATGCAGGCCCTCATAGCCTTGCAAATGAATAATCAAGATACGTCCCTAATAAGATATGAAATCCTAGAACAAGGTAGGTGTTTTGTCTGAGATTCATGGCTTTTGTTTTAATTCAGAACGTAATGTTGCGTATATATTTCTGGCGAATTAAATGTTATGTGTTTTGGTTTATATATTTTTAATAACTTTATGATTTCATTTCTGCTGAAGTCCTGAATAAAAGACATTTATGAGTTTAAGAGAAAATAAACAATAATCTTATGGGGTTCAGTCATAACATATCAAAATACTCAGGACTAATAAAAGAATCATTAAATGTTAACTGCCTTAAAAACTTAGAAAATTTGAAGAACAGTAGAAGAAAATGATACATGTTAAGCACTGTGAGTTTTGCACATTATTGGAAGACTAAAGGACTAAAATGCCATCATTGTGATATGGAACCTTCTTTGGGAAAGCATTAAAGCATGTATATTATGCATGTAATTAAGTCTCATTAATGTAAGTCAGCCATGAGAATCCACTTAAGTGCTTTCCTAGAAAAACGTATTAAATCCAAGCCATAGTGATGCAGTTTAGGATCAGATCTGGTCCGTACTATGTTGTTTTGCAGAATTACTATAAATGTGTGTGACCAAATGGTGCGGGGGTGTTTCTGGCACACCCCACTGTGTGATTATCAACGTTAGCAATGTTTGCTGGGCCTCCTTTTGACACATAAAATTTCAACCTTAACATCACTGAGGGTATAATCTGCCTTGTGCCAGACAAGTTATTACAACATTTCATTACTAGAGCAATTTATGTGAGGCTGTGGAGAACCCATGGTAAAGAAGCTACCATTTCCTATAGAAACTGGGATTTCTGGGAATAGACCTGAGAAACAGGGAATAGATATTTTTTTCCCTATTTCTTCCTTCACAAAAACATCTCCTCTGTTCTCTGAAGACTAATTACTGCCTGGAACAGGAGAGAGTCCAGGTTTGGTGCCTTTTACTGAATTACTGCTCTTTTGAATGATTCTTCTCTACAGAAAAGTGAATGGTTACGCATCTCCTTTAAGTGACACATTCAGTTGATCATTCAGATAAGAAAAAATTGTAGGAACTTAAAAATCTGTGTAGAAACAAGGGAACAGTCAAGAGATTAACTTTAAAAGTGCACTGCCAAACTAAAACATTATTGTAGATCTACCCAGTGTTCTCCTAATGTGTAGCCATACCTCATTACATTCCAATGTTTTCATGGGCTATGTTCATAACAGAATGCAGAGCATAGGATTTCCGCTTCTTGAGAATAAATGTGACTTTCCTGCCAAACTAAAGAAGTTGCTTTAACTCTTCCTATATTTGAATGTAGTTTCTTTAGTGTAGCCCTGAAATGTGCATATTTTTTCCTCATTTTACTCATTTAAAACCAGTCTCCTCCCTAGGACATTTACTGGTATCCTAGTGAATTGGTTGAATTTTTCACTTCAATGGATTGTATTTGAGAGGAGAGCTTCCTTAGTGACCTAATGTGACACATTAGAGATTGAGAAGAGTCTGTCTGTTGAGGCAAAAGAGTAATTCCCCTCTTCTGGCCTCCTTTGCTGTCCATGGCTCTTGCTTTGGGCACATCCACACTGGATGCCATGACAATGCTCTCACCTTGAGTAACCAGGCACTGCGAAGTACTGAGTGGCTAAGGGGAGGACCTGTATCAACAATTCAAGCACTAAGTATGAAATCTATTTTAAACATATAACAGTGCAATTTTATAGATATAAAATATATATAAACTATAATGCTATGTAACAACATGGACCTGTTTACATTCTAGACATCATTAAATCTGGTGGTTAAAATATTCTTTTCCAGAAGCACAGATTTGATTAAATTTAAGTATTTTGTTAGAATAAATGGACTTATCAGGTTCTTTATCTTTTTTTTTTTTTTTTTCAAATTTTTCTTCTCTTCATAAATAAGAGGCTTATTCAGAATAGCTGATCATTTGCTATTTATTTTCTCTCTAAATCTATCTCTTTTTCACTTTTCTCATTAAGAATTATTTAGTAGGTTATTTATGTAAATGTACAGATTCATGAAGGTTCTTTGATTATTCAGTCTTGATTCCAGGATAAAAATATTTGGACTAGAGACCTGAGTTGAACAGTGCCTTCTTTGTCCTAGTAGGGATGAGTATATGTTGTAATTATCATGTTTATCAGTATTTGAAGCTAAGAAACAAATGTGTTTTCCACAGACCAGTATTAGCCTCCGAAATGCACAAAGACAGTGTATATTTCTTTTATGGGGATGTACACTGTGCAGAGTATGCACTGTGAATGGGTTCTTTTTATTTACTTTTACATTTTCCAGAAGGGAGAGAGGAGAAAAAAATTTTAAATCTATAATAATATTATCATGTTAAAAAATTGATACACAGAGCCTGCATCAAAACACCCAAAATTTGGGACAATAAGTGAAAATAAACTCATTTTGCCTTCAGTTGAATCTTTATACAGTCACAGAAGTATTTAGCTTGGACGGGACCTCCAGAGGCCTCCCATTCCTTCCTCCTGCTCAGAGCAGGTGCAGTTGCAGTAGGTTCCTCAGGGCCAAGTCCAGGCCAGTTCCAAGCACTTCTGAGGACAGTGATGTCAAATTTGCTCTGAATACCTGTGCCAGTGTCACCCACCCTCACGGTGAGAAAAACTGCCCATGCTCAGAGTTTTGCCTATTGTCTCTCCTGTTATCACACACCTCTGAGAAGAGTTTGGCTCCACCTTCTCTGGACTCTCTCATTTGAGAATAATAGGGAGCAGTATGGTTTCCCCTGACCCTTCTCTTCTCCAAAGGGCCATACCCCTCAGCCTCTCATACATCCTGTGCTCCAGGCCCCTCACTGCCTTGGTGGCCCTTCACTGGGCTTACTCCAGTGTAACATTGTAGTTCATAATCTGGGGAATCCAGTCTGGACATGTCATCCCTGAAGTGGTCTCACAAGCGGCATTTAAGAGGGAATATTTATCTTCTTTTCTTCATCAAGTTAATTTATCTATAGTAACGTAATGTTATTCTGAACAACCAAAATGTTTGACATGGTTGCCTCAGTAACCACTGAGGTTCTGTCTGTCCTGTTCCTCTCTGGATTATCCTAAGAACCAAAATATATCAGCCAGCTAAATTGCTTTTACTTCTCCTTTATTGCCAGGGCAATGCTAAAAAGCAAAGAGACAAATGAGAAACATGAATCCAGGTTTCTTCATTCAGCCTGCCCTTCACATACCCACAGCATCTTGCTGCTCTATTTTCCTTTGCTCTTTTCTCTATAGATTTTTTTTCCCCCTGCAAAGCCCCCTCCTCCATTTTCATTTCACCTCACCAATGTTCCAAAAGATGAAATTTTCTTAGAAAATAATGGGTAAAATAGTAATTTGAAAATCCTTGGTATCCATGAATTTTAAAAAGTCTGTATTGTTTACGGATTCTGTTCCTCTGAAGAAAAAGTGACTGCTGTATTTCTTAAAAGATCCATCTTTAATTAATTTTAACTTAAACACATCAATTTACTTGTAAACTGAGATAATTTGTTCTGAAATTTAAGTGCACATGATTTCAGATAGAAATTTCTTATATGAAAATTATTTTGAATCTCTGAGGTCAACACTCAAGTTAGTTGTAACTATGTAATGGAGAGTGGTGCCTCTTACAGAATGTTTTTTAAGCATTTATGCTAAATGCCTCTTGACCTTTAACTACAGCATTGTGAATTCACCATGCAAGTTATTACATAAGTTAATGAGGCCTTAAATTGGGAGATTTTAGAAGATTCTACTGGTTTTGGTAATACAGTAAGAAGCTGTTAAATGTAATTCTCCTTTACAGTGAATGATTCTTTTTTAATGGGCTTTTAAACAACTAACGTAACTACTTAAGATTGCTCCACTAGTTTGAAAATACTATCCTTTATTAACTAATATTTACTTTATCATTGAAAGGATAAATTTGTGAAATACCACCTTTCATACCTTTTATAAAATTCTAACAAGAACAATATTTTTAAAAATAATTATATAGTATTTGGATTAAAACTTCAGTTACTTGTATATAATGTTTTTGTAGGCCTTTTTGTTTAAGCATTCTTTTTTTAAATTGGGCAAAATGGGAACATGGAAGTTGGTTTTAGATATTCTAGCAAAAGGATAAATTGGAAAGACAACAGATTTCTAACACTTTGTCCTTCATGCGGTCTCTATAGGCTTAGGCAAACTCATAAATGGTTTCCATTTTGATTTGATCACATTTGCTTTGTACTCACTTTGTAAAGGAGGCAATGGTTAGTTATTCTAGTTAGTCTTGCTGATCAAGAATAGAGCTGTGTGAATAAATCAAACTGATTTGGTGTTCTGATTCTTGCATAATAAATGAGCAGAAAAAATACAAGGCAACTTTTTAAAAAAAAAAAATGAGAAAATGATATTTGCATAAACAGCATATGAATGTACTACATCATTTTTCATACTGTTTTTTTTTTTCTGTGAGTAGCCGTTATTTGCTCACATTAGTCCTTCAAATTAACTGAGTTAACTTCTAGATGGTGCCTCCAGCAAAACAATGCTCTCATCAAATTCAAGACATTTGAATAGAGTAACTCTGCAATGCACTCTTCAGTCTTCTTTCTTTTGCACCTGTCTTTTTCGAAGAAATGAGACCTTAGCATCATTATCCAGGAAGACGAGCCATGCATTACAAATGAACAGTGGTGCAAGCTTGGAAGTGTAAAGGGAGTTGCTTGCAACAGTTTAAATCTTGAGTGAAGATCTTACTGCACTTCTTAGAACAATATATCCTTCTGCCAGAGCATGAATAAACTAATTGTGGTTTAAGTAGTGTGCTTTATAAAGAATTAGCCTTCTTTGTATAAAGGGACCTGTGATTTATTAATAATCCCAGTCATTATTTGCTGTGGAGTAAGTTTAGTATTGCACTCATAAGTCACCATCTCTATTGATATCAACACTGAAATTACAATGTAATCAGTGTAGGATGTGGAGCTTATGTGACTAAAACAAGTGTACTTAAAATAATCAGTCAGGGCTCAGTTCATGAAGTAATGTAAGGTGCCCTTCCCTACATAACATACTTTCTCACTTGCACAAATTGTCCAGTAGAAGAGGAACAATAAATTATTTTTGTATCTAGTTCTGTGATAGCCCCCCTGAAACACTGTACTAGGTAGGACTTGGAGTAATTATTTCCCTCTAATCTCACTACCCATAGAATGCAATGCACGGGTATTTCGGAAGATACAAACTAGTTTCCCAGCAACATCGTCAAACTTCCCACCATTGAATGTATACTGGTTATTTGCATTTATGCTTTCATTTTGGGACAGGTTTTACAACACTCTGCCATAGAAGTACCAGCCTAACCAGTAAGGGATGGTGAGGTTAACCAAAATTCCTAATTTCAGGAAAAGTATTGCCAGATTTAGATGTGAAAAATGGGACAGTAACCACTCTCACATCTCTTTAGTCTCAAGAGCCAACCACCCAACCCTGTTCTTCTGTAGACTGAAATCTTACACCTATTCCCTACTTTCTTTTGTTGTCATAGTTTTTGCCTCCTATACATGTTGTCGTCTTAATAGCATTTGTCAATGTTTAAGTAACCATTGTGCATTCCTTTAAAATCTGTTCTAAATACAGAGGGAGAGCTGCAGTTATTCCTTTCGCTGAGCTGTACAGCAGAGATCTCTGATGAATATGTAAGTCCTGTGTTTATTCCTGATGATGACTACAGCAGGAAAAAAAAAATTTGATGCATATACAGATCAAGATGAAATTAATGTGAAAAGATTTAATGTTGAAAATATATCTGTCATTTTGCAGCTTTATGGTCCTTTATGCCTGCAATCTTGAGTTCTGTCTGCAGTTCTTCTACACTGTTACTGCTTCGTAATATTTTATATAGTATATGCTCTATATTTTAATGTAATGTTCTTAATTGATGGTAGAAAAATTTCCCTTGCTCAAAATCCAAGGAGAACAGAATTTTCCTAGAGAAAGGGCTAAACTGGTTTTGACTGTTCCTGGAAGAATATGTTTAAGGGCACTCTGGAAATCTGCCCAGCAAAACAAGAGAACTGATGTCATGGGCTTTCACCTCAGCCAAAAGGCAGTACCCATAGCTTCCCACTACTACAGAAACTGAACCACAGCCCAGGTCTGGGATCCAGCAGCCCTCGCTCAGCAGAGAGATAGTACCTCACTGCACTGCTTCATAAACTACCTCCTCTGCACTGCTGGTGGCTGCACCAAAAAGAGTGGAGCAGCTAACATCCAAGAGGAGTTCCTGGGCAATTTCTAAGTGCCTGTCTCTGCAGGCATTTCACTGCTCTTTGACTACAGGGATCTTCTTTAATCTGTTTTTCTCTAATCTGGTGTAACTATAGGTTTGCCCCCACACCACACAATTGTACCTTGCTACTCTTTCCTTCCACTCTAGAAATTTTTTGGACAGGTCAGTTGGTAGGGTTAACTGAGGCCAAAAAAGACAGACCAGCACGAGGGAAGTGGATGAAATTTGTTAATGACAAAACTTCCACCTTTACTCTCATGTGTTTAATATACCAGAAGTAGAAATTGGTTTAGAAAGGGATGGATAGTTGGTTGGCTGTTCAGTAAGCTTCGCTCAGAGTGCTCGTGACTAGTGTTATACAACAGTGAGCACAAACAGTGTAAACCTTGTGAGCAGCTGCTGCTTTTCTATATATTTTCAGTAAAGTTTATCTTCAAAGCACAGCACCCAAGCAGTGACAGAAAAAGAGAGACAGGATCTGAAACCATTTGCATTTGTGAGAAAAAGAGGTTATGTTATTTTCTGACAGGAGGTTAATGGAGAAATCTGTTCACAACATGGTACCGAGTGTTTGCTAACAAACAATGATATGTGCATGTATATGCAAATATTATATAACCACTGGTGACAAAAATAATCATACAGGGGACAAGAGCCATTTTTAAAGCATTGTTGACAGAGCATAAAGTGCCTTGTTTTGAAAGATACTAAATCTGTTAGTTTGGACACACAGATATGGAAGGTAGAAAGAAGATTTGTTGTCTGTGCTCACTGGTAGCAAGGATCAGGGAGGAGAAAAAGCATTAAGGAGAAAGAAAGAAATATATCAAAGAAGAAAATATAGTAAATGTGGCCTTGAAATAAGGTATTCAACTAATAATAGAAAAAACACACTGAAGTCAAAAAAGGATGGAAATGAGGATTGTGAAAGGAATATAAGGACTAAAGAAATGAAAAAAAAAAAAAGTCAGATACTTCTCCCTAATACTTATTTGATGTTCTTAGAAGAATTTATAAGAGAAGAAATACAACATAAGCAATAAGAAAATAAATAAGAATTTAAATTGTGACATATGTCACATTTGCAAACTTCGGTTCTAAGTGTAAATTGAGCTTTGCTGATCTTACATATGTCATCTCTCATTGGCCCTCAAAGAAATCAGGAAAGCCTCTTTCGTGATATGTTGGCTGGTCAGCGTCACATTCTTTCTTATACTTGTTCTTTTAATTGCCAATAGATCTTGCCTAAAGTTTCTTCAAACATTAACACAAGGCCAGCATAGTTCATTTGCTGCACAAATCTGTGCATTGTGAATTTGTCATAAGTTGTGTTAGTAGAATTCAGGTATTATCACCTTCAAGCCAAAAGCATCCAGAAAGGCATCATAATTTTAAATCTGGGACCAAACTTTTACTATTTCTTCCAGATGTCTGACAATTGGAAAAAAAAAAAAAATAGTATTCTTAAGTAGAGGTGGGGGGTGGGTCAGGGATAAGGAAGCTCATTGTGCTATCTATTGCAAGATGTCATGAACAGTTCTATTCAATAATGTCTTTGCAAGACTTTTCATATCAATAGAGGACAAGGTGCACAATATGAAAAATGATTTGGTCCCTTTTGTCTATGTTGCCCTTTCCATTTATTTTAGCTTATTACTTGTTTTGTTTTTTGAAGTGAAAAGCCTTAGTACTTCTGTTACATTTCTTCAGAAAGGAATAAAGATAATTTCAATGATAGTATTTTTTTAATCTCAAGATAATGCGAATGAATGCTTATAGCAGTCTATCGAGAATCATTTTTCCATGCTTTGTTCCTTGTTTAGCCTTCAAATGCAGTATTTATCAGTCTGCAGAGCAAAACTATGTGCATGCCATATCATTACTAGCTCAGGGGGAATCATTCGAACCAATGTAATTTACTCAATATTGGTCAGTTTGACTCCTGACCCTAGTCCCCTGACAGTGTATCCTTGGCAACCCCTGATGTGTGTTAAGTCAGGATGTGCTTATTGGTCTCATCTGTGACAGCTTGCTAAAGGCTGCTTAACATAGCTTGGTCTTTTCAAAAGAAAATTAAAAATCCAATAATATACTGTATTCTGCTCAGACTGGTATTCTTTCAAGTACAGAAAGAGCAATTTTTATTTTCAGTTCTGGAAATCTGATTTCTCATTTCAAATGGAGGAAAGAGCTTTTGGAAGTAAGTTTTAGAGGGAATAAAAAAAGATATTTGGGGACAATATTAAAAAGAAAAATAATGTGGAGATTATCCAAACAGCAGTCATCTTTGTGAGATGTTAGGGAAGTTTTTATGTTCCATTGCTACTTACGTATCTCAAAGATGAAAGACAAGAATTGTTCTCCAGACAACATTGCGAAGTTGGTTAGAGTATATTAGTGTAAGTAAGAGGAGCTATTGCTCATTGATCTACAGAAAAGTCCCCTGGATTATTTTACTGGTTTTGTATCATTTGTAGTCGTGAAAAGAAGCAGTTGTACAAGTTTAACCAGGAACCTCATGATTTTTCCTATATGGTATAGGGTTGATGTAAAGCCAGCAAAACATGCTGTTTACTGTTTCTGGAAGAGGGGGACTTTGACCACACATCTCACGATTTTTCACTTCCCAGTGGCTGCTATGATCCAATTAACCATGGGTAGTGCAGAAAAATGTAACTAAAGCTGCATTAATCTTTGATCAGACCAATCCAGATGTGTAGTGATGGAAATGCTACCAAGGCTTATGATCCATGTGACCCTGAACTGAGCATGCTGCCACTGGGACAGAGAATCCACCTGCTAACCCAGTACTCTGCCATGCCGCTGCGTGCACCAGCATGGATATCCTGTAGAGAGATGCAGTTTAGACAGTAATCAGCAACAGCAAAAAACATATAAACACAAACAAAACCCTTAAAATAAAAGGCTGGTTATGTGGCTTATCAGAACAAATAGGTGGAAATTTTTTAACTTCTTTTTAATTTTGTTGGAAGACTACCTCTTGAAAACAAGCTCTGCCAACGGCTGCATAATCTTTTAGAATTTTATTACAGATTCTTTCATTAAAAGAACACATCACATAAATGCATGCTTTTCCTGTAGATCCTGATTGTTTAGGTCCTGATTATACAGTCATCGTTATCATTTAGAAATCAAGGGTTCCTTGGAAGATAGTTAAAAGGTTGGGAATCTGCTGCCAATTTTCTATTATTAAATATGTTTCATGAATTTTCAGAATACTTGATTGAATTATGTTATTGATTATTTGTTTTTATTTTGTATTTTCATTCCAAATGAGCAAATGGGGAAATACCTTAGAAAAAAGATGTTTAATAAATAGATATAGCAAAGTGTTTCCAGCAAAGTGCTATTTAAATCAACATTCAGGAAAGCAGCGGTAACTTTAGGGGCTTATTTTCACTTTTGTGCATTTTAAGTCGAGGTTGCTTTTTGTTTCAAGTGCCTCTTGTCTCATTCAGTAAGCATCATCCACTACTTCAGTGAGGTAATGACTCTCAACGCTGCCTTCAATGAGGGTGTACAGCAATAACGTATTCCTAGAATGCATTCTGGCTACTAACTGAAGCAACAATCCTGTGCAAATATTTGCATGAGGTTGTGTGTTAAAACTGGTTATATTCATGTAGTGGTGAATTTTATCTAGGTAGACTTGATTAGACTACAGCTTGAGAACTGAGATGTTCGGGGGTTTTTGGTGTAGTGTTTTTGATTTGTTTTGTAGTTGTATTGTTGTGGGGGTTTTCTTTGAGTGTTTGGGGCTTTTAAAAAGCTTATTTCTTTTGCTTACATGTTATATTATATGCTTATATTGCAAAGATGTTCACTTGAAACTTCATATGAAATAGCTGTGCACTGAAATTTTGCATTTGCCTACAAGCTAAAATGCCGGTTAGAGTGTATTATCTTATTTTCAGAATAAAAGCACATGTTAAGAAGATCTAAAATTAATTTACATTCAAGCGTGGCACAGGTATAACAGAGGAAAAAGCCCTATCAGCACAAAAACTTGAGGAAAGGACCGGAGCTTTGTATGGACCAAATATGTCTTTCAACAATACAAAGTAGTTGTAAGTTTGATGTACCTGGCCATCGAAACCAGATTTATGACTGCATTACAAGCAAATGCCGAATCAGACCCAGAACACGTAATATATCACTGGCTCTCAATTTTGCGAACTAATACTAGTTGGAATGCCATATTTACTACAGTGCTTCAGTGTCAAACCTGTGGGCTGCTTTGGTTAGTAACCACTAACTTTGCTCTTCTCAAAAGTGTTGGAACATCACAGTTTTGGCTCTTGCATGGAAACACTGTGAGGACTATGTGTCAAGGACTTTCAATATTTTTTTTTTTTTTTTTTTTCACAAATAGACATCTAAGATAATTTCTCTTTATAAGGCTATCATGGTTTAACTCCAGCTGGCAACTAAGCCCCCCCCAGCCACTTGATTACTCCCACTCAATGGGATGGGGGAGAGAATCGAAAGGGTAAAAGTGAGAAAACTTGTGCGTTGAGATGAAGACAGTTTAATAAGTAAAGCAAAAGCCATGCACACAAGCAAAGCAAAACACGTAATTCATTCACTGCTGCCCATGGGCAGGCAGGTGTGCAGACATCTC
>KL261879.1:38053-52985 GCA_000699545.1 Podiceps cristatus | reverse complement strand
GTCCCCCCCCAGCTCCTCGTGCTTCTCCAGCCCCCTCGCTGGTGGGGTGGGGTGAGAAGCAGAAAAGGCCTTGGTTCTGTGTAAGCCCTGCTCAGCAGTAACGACAACGCCTCTGTATTATCAACGCTGTTTTCAGCACAAATCCAAAACATAGCCCCATACTAGCTACTGTGAAGAAAATTAACTCTACCCCAGCACAAAGGCTTACCTTGTATATTCAGAGACATACCTTGTAATATGTTTTTGAAATAATTTACTAGCTAAACCATTGAAATAGTTCTAAAAACATAGATTCTATAATAAAATACTTTACAGCTTTAGAGCACTATTATGAAATGTTATAATTATTCTAACAGGCATACACATTGAAATGTACTCTCTAAGTTTTGATGTTCTATATTTTAAGGTATCAAATAAACTATTATTTAGCAAACAATTTTCATATGTGGGGAAAGAAATACGGTCCATAGCTGAGTTTTACAGTACCAACCCAAGCATTATATAAAATGGCTCAGATGCTTTACTTACTATCAGTAGAAAAGAAAAAGGACAGTAGAACAGAGAGGAAGTATAGGATTGGCATGCATATGTTACAAGCGTATGTGTGCATGTAAAAAAAATAGAAACTAACAAGAACCAATAATAACTGTCCTGAAATTTTATTTTTCTGATATAGGTACAGTTTTACTAATTGAAATGCTGGGGAATTTTAACATTACAAGCTATGATTTTTATCTTGCAACCAGTCTTGTTTTACATGTTGTTGTTTTTTCCTAATACAGCATAAGCCATCATGGCTTCTTAGAAACTACCTTGTTATTTATGTATAAGCATATGGTTGATGATGTTAGCAGGCTGGTGTTTGCTTACTAACCACAACTATAAGTTTTGCATGATGTAAAGTGGTTAAGGTAAGTCTAATCACCAGTAAAATGAATTTAATCTGTTTCTTCTTATACCTGAGACAAAACAGCTTATACTCTGAAATTCCAGCTGATACAAGTTTTCACTGAAGTCCATGAGAAAATCTAACTGGCTGTGGATCTGCCTCATTGACTTTTGCAGAATCAGGACCTTGTTCAGGGATCCTTAGACTTGCTCCTTGAGATGCTCGTCAAATGTTTTAAAATCTGAGGTAGATATAAATATGCCATGGTTGCAGTCATGCCTATGCTGTCTTGATTTTTGTCAACAAAATGGTTAATTATGTTTTACCCCAACCCCCAAAAATAATTTTCACCCACAGTAATAAAAAAGGAATTCTTTTTTAAGTTCCCACTTAAGTGGGAAGCATCCCGCTTGTTATAAATGCATTCCTTTATTATAAATAAAGGTAAAAATTTAAAACTTTGTTTCATTAAAGAAGCTAGTCAGCAGTGCATGGCATTGGGTGACATATTTAAGTTGTAGCCTACCGACCACCAAATACCTCACTCTGCAGTGGCTTCGTGTACTCAACTTTATGGACATTTCTTCACTGACTTGAAACTGTAGTAAGTCTTTGAGGCCTACAAGTTATTAAGGGATAATGTGCACCCACTTGCAATATATATTTCTTAATACATACTATGCTAATTTCTTCCAAGCTAAACTGCAGCCCTCCTATGGACATGCTAAACAACAAAGCTGAATTCATGACAGTAGTAAGCAACCCGTTTATTCTGCTTTCAGTATTAGGCAGAGGACAAAATCGGATAATTGTCTTATTTTCAGATGTTATCGAGGACGATATGCAGCACAGACTTCCCTGATTCTGAAAACTGACCATAATAAGCATTTCAATTTTTTATATACGTATGGAACTGTATCTTGTTTCTGATTTCTATAATATTTCGTATATGCTAAGGAGGGAGAGAACACTTGGCCATTTGACATGTGCATTTCAGAAAGAAAAAGGCAACATATGAGCAGGGATAAACATTGTGCATCATTTAGCAAAAAGAAAATGCCAGCATGCAGATATTATGTATGTGAAAGTGTGTCTAAGTGAATTTACAAAAAAATAAAGAGTGCTTTTAGCAAGTCCAACTTGTCTGAGAAGATTGAACTAGTGAGATTACCCTTTCATCAACACACACACATTCTCTCTGTCTCACACACAGACACACATACAAAAACAAACTTGTAATGAGTGGGTACTTTATCAAGGCCTCCCTCCATCCTTCATTAAATGACAGAAAATTGCTCTTTGCTGAGTTTGTCAATGCAGCTTTCCCTCCCAGAAGCCCATTTGTTTCACATGCTAGCACAGAATATTGCAGGAATTTGCACATTTTAAATGACAAATGTGTCGAAGTTTACCCAGTTCTGAATCATTCTTTTCTTAGACTGACTACAAGGTACAGTAACTCCCAAAGCTGGACTGGAATTTTTATTTTAAGTTGATCTTACTACTTCAGTAGTAAAACAGTATTGGACTGTGATCTCCTCCTGTTTGACAATGTCCCTAAAGGATTCTTTTGCTCCAAAAACCTTTTCTCTATACTTTACGTGATAGATGCAGGCATTCTAAACTGAAAGCACGTACAAAACAACGTATGCATTCCTTTACTGCAACCCCTCTAATTTTTATTGAATTAGTCATTTTATTAATTGCACTTACATGCAATGGAGATGAAAGGATGTTTTTTTATGAGATAAAAACCTAAGAGTTTGACACCATGAAAGGAAAACTGTTCTTTCTAGCACCTTACAGGACAGAAGGCACTTACAAATAGCAGCTACTGTGTTGCTTTGTTAGAGTAACACTTTGATGTGTAGGATTATAATCAATGTAAATTATTGAGTTTTGCTACTGTGCTGTGTTGAAAGTATAATGTGTTACTTTGTGAAGCCATTATTTATTCATACCAAGAAATTAGCTACATAACATTTTTTTTTCCCCCTGAAATTCTATTTTAAAGGTAAATTTGTAAATATAAATTTAAGAACATCTCTGTGTATCTTGTGTCTGGACTTCTAGGTTTCAGTAAACACATACCAGCATTTGCATATGCTATGAATTTCAATCCAAACAAATGGAGAAGAGTTTTAGGACAGAGCCTGCAGCATGACATGTCCTTTAATTGCCATTTACATAGCAGAGGAATCATTAATTTCTAATTCACCTATTATTCACTCTCTTTACTATGCTGTGTCAATGTCAGTTTTGGGGCAGCAGAATAGATGTGGCTCTGCATTGCTTTTGCAACTTACTTTTTTGTGTGTATTTTTCCTTTTCTTCTGTTAATGCTTTTTTGACCTTAGTGGAATACTACTTCAACATAGGCAGTTAAGGGCTCTTGTTTGGGTATGATTTATGGTGCTACATTAACCCTTCATTGACCTAGAAATGCCCTAATATTAAAACAGTTTGACACACAGAAAATCAAAAGCCCTTTTATTGGAAGTGCTATTGTTCGCATCATAAGTTTCCCCCATGTGATGCCACTGTTACACCATCAATTTCCTACTGCTATTGAACACTGTATTGAAAAACTAATGGACAGAATCCTTTGTCATTTCTGTCCCAGTGACCAGCAAATAGCTCAGTGAAAGTCTTCCCCTTCATATCACTTCAGGCATTTCGAAATGACACATCGAAGTTACTCGCTTAGCATTTTATTAAAGGCAAGGGTGGGCTGGATCTTGCTGAGCTCTGCGTAACACCTGCCATCAGCCAGCTCCCATGGATTTTGGCAGGAGCTGGAAGTGCACAGTGCCTCCCTGGGGCTCGGGCTAGAGCCCCTGTCCTGTGGTGCGACAATACCATATTCATATTTATTAAAAGGAGAAATCCTTGTAGAAGATTTTTGAGAGTTTAACAGTAAACAGTTGACATAGCTAATGTATAAATTCAATCAGCTGTAACTATTATAAAGGCTTATTTATTTACAAATGAAATATTTTTCTGTGACTGGGCTAGTAACCTATTACTTTCTGTAGAAAATTTTAATGAATGTTTTTTATTTAAGCCTACAGCTTTAAGCATGATGCTGAAAATCCTTAATTCATTTTTTATAAAGCTGCTTGATTTTAGAGTGCTTTTCGCTACTGGAAAAGAATGTATTTCTATTTTCAAATTATATTGTAACTGCTACTTTTTCTTAGTTGATCAGTGGCACCTAAGGGGTGCATTTTTAAAGTAAATCAACTGTAATTTCACAAAATATTTAAAATATTGTTCATGATCTTGGGTTTCTTGAATTTGTGACACTCACTGAAATCCAGTTGTGAACAGAATACGGGAAAAATTACTGAAGTTGGACATACAAATATTCTCCATTCATCAGTTAAGCAAACTGTGCAGTAGAGCAGTTGGAGTTTTTTATTTATTTTGGTAGTAGGCTGCCGGTTTTCTTCATCACTGGTTACTGATATAGACTCCTTTTCTGTAGAAGATCATGCCTTACGTTCAGCTGACCTAAAATAAGCATGACTTTTACCTGGCTTTTGTGAAGGGCAACACTTCTTTCCTAATTTAAAACCTTGAGAGGTCTACTTAGCGCATAGGCTGGGCAGCTCATGTAGAAGAACATGGACTGGTTGCACCTTGAGGCAGTGGGGAAAGGTGCCAGCTGGAGTCCAGAGCGAAGGCTTTATCTAACTTTTTCCTGTTTGTTGCTACACATATATTCCAGCTCCTCCGTGTTCACAGACCTTCTGCTGTTGTTGTTTTGAGTACATAGGCACTTGGATCACACTCTCCAGCCGTCTCAATGTTGCGCTTGCTTTGCTGTGAAAGGCGACATTTCTCATCACTGCAAAGTACACCTGGACTTGAAGACGGGCGCAGCTCGCTTTCCTCACTTAGCACGGTTCAAAGCTGCTGTCACCTTCTGCAGGATTAGCCTGGGCCATGTGGATGAATATCATGGTCTTCAAGTCCGCATGAGGGGGCAGAGGTCTGCCTGCTCCCATTAGATCTGCGTACAATTATATTCCAAAAATCCAGAACAGCTGAAGTCGACAGACTTATAGCAGATTTATACCCATACAGCTGTGAGAAAATCAGGAACCTACTTTCTCCCAGTCTGTTCCCACTTCATGAGAAAAAGATTTCAAAATTCTGCCACTACTTACGGCCATCTCTGTTTGAAACTTCACAAGAGAATGAGTGATATATCTTCATATGGGAAAAATGCAAGAGAGGATGATTTCAAAATCTCTTAATACAGAAAATAGATTTTTGCAGAGCCTGACAATCTGAAAATTTATCCTAGGTCATGCTCACATTTATACTTCATAGTTATGGAATATTCATACATCTTCAGCATTTACATAAATTATTTAATGATGTAAAGTAAAAATAATCTCCAGAGAGATTTAAAAAGTCAAACAGAAGCAGCTGATAAATGGTGTTTATATCTGCTTTATATGTACTAGTAAAGCATCATAGCCAAAGAAAACAGACAATTCAGTCTTTCCTCTTTACATAAAACCAGTTTCAAAATTATGAATAAGATTTTATAATAACAGCACTGTAAATATCTAAAGATTAAAAAATTCCTTGCTTTGTCAAATATTGCTTTCTTGGAGAATGTGTGATTATGTTTTTTTCTGGACAGTAATGTGGGTGCTGTCTGTGCAAACAGAAGAAGCAGGCTAGAACCTCGGGCAAAATTTTAAAATTGGTCTATGTAAGATTATAAGAACTCAAGTGTAATTCTTATTGTGTAAATGACAGCAAGGTAATTAGTAACACTAGAGACTGTCACTCATGACCTTTAGGGTCACAAGGCAATGTACTTCTCCTTGTTTATTAGCTTAACAAAAAAGATCATTATGATAATCTGCATTTTAAAAAACCAAAGTTTTCCTTATTTTTTTGCTAATATAGTCTTTCAGAATAAATATTTGTGATACACAAATTACTTTTATCGTAACTCAATTCTCTCAGAATTAGGTTTAAACACCTTGTTAAAAAACCATAATCCACAGCTTTATATAGTGCAGTACACAACCTCTATGTCTGCATGCTTACTTCTATCGAAATAGTTATTTGCTTCTGCTAAGAATGGCCTCCATATATTACTAAGATAATTAATTCTTTGAAAAGTTAGTATCTGTAAGTTTAATTTCAGCCTCATTTGTCTTTGGAATAGGCATATTTTTGTTGTTTTACTGTACTAAACTGCTTTGGCTGTTTCATAAGGGCTGAGTATTTCACTAAGCTCTTGCAATATTGAAAGAATCTATATTCTGAGAATTTGAAAACATGTCAGCCCACCTAAATTACATATTGATCAGGTTTAATTGCATGCCACCCATCAGTATTAGGTTTGAAAATTCATAAAAGAGAAATAATGTACTCTTTGTGGATGATTACTTCTGGGGCATTTAAATGAATTCCATCACTTAACCCTGAGCCGAGACAGATTATTGAGCCTTGCAATCTAGCCAGTCAAACTCCAATGCAGTAGAACAGCTGTTTTCTAACTATCAGAGAAAAGCAAAGAACAAACAATATAAATTTATATAGATTTTCTTTTAAGGAAAATACTAAGGTAAAACGTTAAACGTAAACGTGCATTTTTCAATTGTTTCATAAATGTTCATTTCTGTTTTGCTAAATAATGAACTGTAATTTTAATTTTCTCTCGTGCTGTATGTAAATTCAGACTGTGATTATGATTTCAAAATTATAGAAGTACTCTGGAGAAAATTATTTTCCACGCATTTATTTTTTAACTGTGCATTTGCTTATATATCTGCTACCACTTATCCCCACTTAAAAACTGGAGAATGGGTTTTTATTCATATTCTATGTGTTTTATGGCAAACATAGTTTTCAAGGCTGTGTTCTTAAGAAACTCAAATAAGAGTGTTTATTATTAGTTTTCAGGATGTTCTTTAGATTTAGAAATTATGTTTGTTGGTATTGGTTGTGTTTTAAGAAATTGTGCTTATGTATGTTTTTCTCTACAGCATATCAATACAGAGTAAAAAGGACCAGTTAAAATCATTGGTTTTGCCTGGATAATAGTTTAAAAGCTACATTTTATTTAGACACTTTGAGGTAATAAATATCTGTGAGAATAATTAACTGTCTTTTATCTAGGTCTGCTCCTTAGTGATGCCTTTTTAGGACCTTTTGTAATGTGTCCTCTTAATGCTCAGTTTGGCCTTGAAAAGGTTATCAAAAGTTAAGATATGTTAAAAGTATTTTTCATTCTTTTCCCCTATGTAGTCATAAAATGGATGTCTCAATATGTCTTAAATTTTCACCATTTTTTCTTCAAAATGTCTTCATTTCATGTGGCCTAGGATTTCACTTTTAACAAAATAAATAACCTGGTTTAGCAAACAGAAATCTGTGTAAATGATCTTTTGATTTACCATGCATCTTGACTTACTGTATATTCTTTCTAAAGTACAGTTCTGATTGTAGCTAAGAAAAAATTACATAGCTTCAAAAAGAGGATAGAAAAGCTCTAGCCTATTCATCCTGAGAATTGGGCTGTCAGTAATAAAATCACATTATGTACATATTACATATGTACATATCAAGTATCATATTAGTATGACCAACTCAGTTATGCAGTCCCTAGGAGAAACAAAAAAAAGTTGATTTCCACACCCCCCACCCCCCCCCAGTTTCTATATCAAAATTATTCTGCAGTTAAATTAGTACTACAGGTATACACGCACACACTTCAGTGTTATAGACCTTAATCCCTTAAATGGGTGATTGCAGATGAGAAACAAAAATCCTGTCTCATGCTTATAGTACTTGATCCTCAAAGCAGATTGACTCATTTATTGCATCAATCCAAACATGAGAGTTATGTCAGTCCTTACAAGTGGCAGAGTTTAACTTATACATGTTTTTATAGACATAAGAAAATATAAAATAGCGGTTTACTGACATTTTATTGTATTTTCCTCCATTTTTCTGGAGGATAGAACAACTGATTATTAGGTAATGGAGGCAAACTTTCTAACCTCTCATACTCACCCTTTCATGTTTCTTTCTTAGCTGACTAAAGCTAATACTAGTCAAAATACAGTAGGCCCAGTATTTGAATATGAAAAAAAATTCTCAAGTATGGCATACTGATGCTGCTGTTTCAAACCATTATATGAAAGACTGGTGAAGGAACTGGCTTCTTAAAGCCCAACTATTTGCTCTTAAGGAAGCTGTCCTTGAGCAGGGAAATTTTTTGTAAATTGAGCTTAAACCAGAGTTTAGCTGACTACAGTTTTGTAAAGTAACTTGAAGATACAGGAAATGAAGTAAGCCTAAAAAAAAACTAGTAAATACCCCAAAGCAAGAACAATGAAAAAATTATTTAAACTTTTTTTTTTTTTTTTTTTTTTTTTTTAATGATTCAAAGGATTCTTATGTATTGTGCTTTCATATTGGGACAAATCTTATTCCTATTGGAAGGTAACTGGAATATTACTACCAGTTATGCTGAGTCCAAGCTATTCCCTTTGCTAATTGTATTCAGCCCTTATTAAACCCAGCCAAATAATATTAAAGAATAGTTGCAATGTATTATGAATTTTTACATGATGCCCATTTCTTTATATCTCTCCATGAGCCATGTTTATTAGTGAAATTTTATTCCTTAAAATGCTTACAGATAATAAAAAGCAAACTCCTGAGATTTACTCAAGTAATGAATGAATGTGTTTTGTAATTAATATAAGCAGATGTGGTCAGAACATAGAGTGATAGATACAATGGCTTGTCTTGTGAGTAAGTTTGAATGCTGAAAGCCATTATTGAAGCAGTGAAGATAATCTTTTGCATTATATATTTTTCATGGATTACTCTGTATGTAAGCCCATAACATTGCAATTCAGGAACAGAAATCAAGACAAAATTTTCTACAGTGAAAATTGCCCTTAATAAGTCATCCAGATTCATGATGCAAAACACGGGATAGCTTTGTCCTATTTTGCACTGACTATGGAATTAAATAATTAAGTTGTTATGTAACTAGAAAAGCATTTGCTATAGGTTGGACTTTTACCTTATGTACTTATTCTTGGCAACATTTTAAGCTCTTTAAGATAATGCTTACTTACTGTATGTTGGGAATCTGTGCATGGGATTTCAGGTCATGATTGTTAAGGGATTTTCTTTTATGATATATTTCTGTTGTTAACTGTGATCAAATATTATGATTTAAAGTAAATGAAATTGTGTAGAGTTTGATAATATTAAAGCTTCAGCTGGAGCATTTTTGGGAGCTAGAAACTTGGCACATTAAAAGTATCTGTAAATTTTTCTGTCTGTGCATTTCCCTTCTGTAGCAATGTCCCTGAAGTTCCCATTCACGTTGGAGTTACAACACCAATCCACTTTTCTTCTGCCTGTGGACAAATCAATAGCAAATCACTTATTACTTACTGAGTACATAGGAAACAAATCTGTAGAAGTCTAGATCAAAGAATGTGCTTATGGCCTCCCAAATTGAAGCTTACCACCTATAAATCATCACTACCTGTAGTCTGTGAAGAATTCTGCAATGACTGATGTGTCAGGTTCGATGTAAAGATTTCACTGTACCGTCTCTTCTCCCCTTGCTTTCCCATTGCCACTGCCAGCTCGCTTTCTCTCTCTCAACACATTTAGTTTGGAAGAGTCAAAATCAGACAAGTGTGGAGTATTCGCACTGTTTTTGCCCCCTTAACCTTAAACTGTTCTCTGAGACTGATCTCACAGCATCCGTTAACTGTCAGGTCTAGCTCTTAGGGATTTGTCAATGTCAATCCATTATCACTTGGCAGGGGCCATCATAGAGTGATACAAAATCCCTGTGTCTCACCCCTCTCATATTGTCTGAAACCCATTGCTCAAAAATCAGATGGTTAAAAAAAATTCTGAACTGAACAAAAATGACAAGCAGGAAAATTCAAAATGACAGGTGGACACCAACCATAATTTATTGTGCATATAGTACAAAGGTTTCAGGAATATGAGCATGCTGGATGATATCCCATTCTTATTGAAGTCAGTAGGAATTTTTCTTCTGACTTCGCTGGGGACTAAGATTTCATCTTTCGTGTTTGTTAGGGAAAGAAAAAAGAAAAAGAAAAAATTAAAAGAGAGAAAAAAATATTTCCTCAAGAAACAAAAATGGAGTATTAGAATTGTTGTTATTTTACTGAGGAGAAATAAAAGAAGAGAAATCATTGCTTTGGGGGTATTTGGAATTTTTTAAAACTTTCTTGTAGTTATAGAGTAGAATGAAAAAATAAAACATCTTATTTTGGAGATGTTGACAAATATATTTTTCTATGTTGGAACCAAATAATTTTGCTTTAAAAATGAAAAAAGAAAAAAAATGAAATGCTTTACTCTTTTCCAGACCTTCCTGCATAGAATCCCTCCCGCCGAGCTCATTCAAGAAATTAGTAGAATATGTTTACTCTTCATTGCAACCATTGTTTTTTCTCCAAGTCTAATGAAGATAGCAATCTGTTGACCAGTTTTCATTTTCCATAAAGTTTTATCATGTCACATGACCTTCCAGGAATTTGATTCACCCTCTCCTCTCCAGAAGGAAGTCACAGCCCTCTCCTTTTCCCACAGGCTTTCCCTCTTGAAGGGCTTCCACAGCCTCGGCTTTTCATGCTTACACTGGCAGAAACCCAGAAGTGAATCTGGAAAGGACTTCACATGAAACTAAAATGATTTGCTGACATGTTAATGCTTACATTGCTCTTTGGTTTGTCACCTCGGCAGTAAGCGCTGCCAAACTCAAACACGCTGATGTTGTATGATGCGTTCCTGAAGTTCCACGGTAAATTTTAGATGAGTAATGGCTGGCTACTTGAAGGTAATAAGGAATCACAACAGTCCTTTTTTCTGACTAAGAAAATGAAAGACCAAACTGGTAGATTTTATATAGAGAAATGAGTAATGCAGAGATTGTTTTACAGGGGTTACTAAAAAGGATGAAGAGCCAGAGGAACTAGAGTCCCTAAATTGCCTTTATAGCCATACCTTAAAGTGGTAATGCCACTCAAAAAAGAAACATTTGTAATCTTTCAATCCATGAGGGGATTTACTAATTTTACTAATTTACTATTTTACTAAACATTTCCATCTGGGATTAATAGAGTCTATGGTGCTAAGTGGTATTGCAAGTTAATATAAACGTCCTTTTCCTGGAGTCAAGCTCACTTTAATGAAACAACATATTAGGAATAAAATTGTTCTTTCAACTCCTGCGCATTTGTTTCCTTCATTCATTTCCTTCAGTTTTATCCTGTGGGTGAAGTACTACCTCCAACTTATTTGTGTTCACTGCTCCTCCTTAATGGGTTTATATTATAGGAATGATTTTGCCTAAAAGAATAAAATTTGCAGGTTGCTGTAAGAGACTGTAAAGGGGAGAGAGGAGGTAGGGCAAATATTCCACCTTAAACATCCAGTTCCTGTTGTGAAATAGTTTTTGCAAATAAAGACAATTATTTTATGATTATAGTAAGAAAATTTAAGAGATTATCATCAGAATCCACAATGATTATTAATTTCTTGCATCATGTGAACTGCAACAGGCACTTCAATATCAAGATTGAATTTGGTTCGACCATTTTGCTGGTTTAGGATGTTTTAGGAGAATGAGAGAGGCTTTTCTAACAGTGAAAGGGTAAATTAAGGATTTATTTTAATTATATACTTCTAGGTAAAGCATAACATTTGTCAAGTAATACTGGTGGCTTGAAGACGATAGACATCCTGTGCATGTATTTTGAATTGTCTGAGTATTTTATCTAGGTACTTGCAAACTTGTTCACACATAGAGCTTGTTACATTCCTAATACTTGTTTTTCTTGCTCAGACCATTTATCTGTAAAGATATATTGGACATCTGCAATTGCATGTGCCTATGTTTTAAAATCTGGCTTGAACTTTTTTTTGTCGTTTTGTGCATTGTTAATTTTATCATATATGTAACACACTCCAATTTAATTATATATTGAACTAAATTTTCTTCAAAGGAAAGTTTTTTTCTAATGTATTGAAGCATTGAAGAAACTGATGATTCTGGGAAAATTATACTTTTTAGTTTGTAAGTTTTGAGTGTAATGATTTTTCCTTATATTGTATCATAGATTTGCTTTGGTGGTATGTACTACAATTTTCTGAATTAATATGCTCACTAATACAGAAAATTTAAGTGAGTCTGCATACTAAATGAAACATTTTTTATCTCTACTTTTAATTAAATATTTTCTTCAGAATCTTTGACAAGTAAAAATCATTTCATTAGTAATCCCTCTCAAAGTTCGAGCTGCATTTTGATTTATCTCATTTGTTTAAAAAGTAACACATGGTGCTAAATAGATGTAAAATAACCCTTTCTTATAAACTGCTTCTTAGCATATGTTAACACTTTTCAATATCACACTACAAATCATAAGCAGAGAATTATGTAAGTAGAAATAAACAGAAAATATGATCTTACATATTAAAGTTACTTCTTTCTAATAATTTTTGATTGGAGTCTTTTACATAGGACAATTAATCAACAAACTATTTATTTGCTCCTTGCATGTCTGATGTGTTTCCACCGTTTTCACTTTTTTTCTTTTATTTTTTCTTAAGCATAACTCAAATTCTTAACCCATGTTTTAGGTACCTACATAGTTATTACCATATTGTGCTGTGGAAAATGGTATATTTCAGTTGATTACTGCTGACAGTCAAGAACCAACAGGACCATCCAACTACATTGCCACTTCATTGTTTTTATTCAAGTGATAGAAAGCTGTGCAAGCTCAAAGATTTTGGATGATTATAGGATAAACATTCAAGACATGTATCTGAAACTTGCCAGAACCTGAAATTCCTTAGTTTCATCTATTTAGATCAGGTTTGGCGTTTTGTTTTAAAGATTTGTTATTTCCAGTTTCTGGTCTATTTGAAATTACTCATCTTAATATGGTGCCTTTGTTCTGCCTCCTGAGAAGATGGGAACATCAAACCAAAAAACCAAAAAGCACTCAAATTTATGAAGGGTGAAGCCTACAATCAAATTGTTCTTAATGTAAGACACTAAAATAAGTAATTTTCATTTCAGGGGGAGGTTCAGACTGAAAGGCATGTTGAAAGAATGCTACACATTTCTCATCATTTCATCGTAGTCATTTCCACAGCTGAGTTGAGCATATGTCTATAGCAACTCTTACCTTCATTCTTTGTGAGCCTATCTCAAAAAGTCAAAACAGAGCAGGAAACTTTGTTAATATAAGGCTGAGCACCTTGACCCAGTTAAGAAGAAATTTACCTTTTCAAGCCTTAGTGTCTCAAAAATTCACACAAGAGAAGAAATGTGTTCTTGTTTAGTAGTAAGCAGATGGTGCCACCTGAGAGTCTAGTACAGTTATGTATTCCTACAAAATCTGTCAGAATTACCACCATATCATACTTATGTATTAAAAAAAAAGGTAATCATTGCGGTTTGAGAGCAATCTCTTTAATTTTGCTATCACTGTTTACTATACTATTGCTCCTAAAATATAACCTGGATTTACTTTGCATGCTCTGCAAACCATAAATATCTGTGCAGTACTTATGATCTTATTATCCTTTAGGAATGGAACAACAAAGTGCATCACTTCCCCCTGGCAACATGCATGGCTGCTCACTTTGTGCCTGTTACCACATAACCCAGCAGAAGATGTAAAGGTGTACCTGTGCTGTGAAAGTGGAGTATTGATTCGTAAAGCTCTGGATTCCCTGGCAAAGTTCTGAAGAATGGCAATTGCTTTTTGTTGCTTCAACACTGTATGCCAAACCATCCACAGAGGAGTCCACTAACTTCTGCAATGATTTTAATCACTGAGAGCAAGAAACTACTCATTTATTGTCCAAGTCCTAACTAATTCATGCAGCTTAAGTGGAGACTGCATAGCATAAGTGTTTCCAAGAGGTTCATTGTTATGCAAACATTAGATAGTTATTTTACTATCTCACATACTCCAAATCAATCTAATATCTAAAATAATTACGAACAGTTAATTACTTCTTTTAAAGTGCCACTCTGTCAATGACTGTGAGTATCTCTGTTTTGTAGCACTAGTAGAAATATTGAAAAAAAGCAGACCAAGAACCTTTTCTAAATCCCTATTGTATTGTTAATTTTATCAGGTTTACATTATAAGGTGTTGGTAGGGGAGGCAGAGTGGGCTGCAAGTGTGGCCTTCGCAAGAAGACTTCACCACTGGCCAAAGCTGAGCCAAATCAGTGATGCTGGTGATGCCTCTGTGATAACACATTTAAGAAAGGGTAGAAAATGCTGCACAGCAGCTACGAGAGAGAGGAGTGAGAGAAATGTGAGAGAAACAACCCTGCAGACACCAAAGTTGGTGAAGAAGGGTGGGGAGGAGGTGCTTCAGGCTTCTACGTGGAGATTCCTCTACAGCCTGTGGATGAGACCATGGTGAAGCAGGCTATCTGCCCGCAGCCCGTGGGGCACCACGCTGGAGCAGATATTCATCCTGCTGCCCATGGAGGACCCTCCACCAGATCAGGTGGCTGCACCCTGAAGGAAGCTGCCTGCCCATGGAGACCTGTGCTGGAGCAGGGTCCTGGCAGGAACTGTGGGAAGGGTCCGTGTTAGAGCAGTTCATGAAGGACTGTATCCCATGGGAAAGACCCCATGCTGGAGCAGGGGAAAAGTGTGAGGAATAAGGAGCAGCAGAGGGAAAATGTTATGAACTGACTGCAGACCCCCCTTTCCCCCTCTACCTGGTCTACTTGGGGTGAGGGGGAGAAGGTAGAAGGAAGAAAGGAAGGGTGGGAGGAAAGCGGTATTGTTTTGTTTTCACACTACCTTACTCTATTTTTAATTGGCAATAAAGTAAATTAATCTTCCCCAAGTTGTGTCTGGTTTACCTGTGACAGTAATTGGTGAGCAATCTCCCTTTTCTTATCTCGATCCATGAGCTTTTTCATCTTACTCTCTCCCCCTGTCTTGTTAAGGAGCAG
>KL261879.1:27500-38039 GCA_000699545.1 Podiceps cristatus | reverse complement strand
GTTTGGTGGGGACCTGGCAGCCAGCCAAGGTTAACCCATCACGTTATTTCAGAGCTATTTTAAACAAATTCACTATAAAAACCTAGGTGGAAATGCTGAACTTTTTTTTTTTTTCCCTTTCTTTTCCCTTCTATTTTTAACCATTTCATCTTCATCTCTATTGAATTTGGGGGAGAGGGGGGTGGGGAAAGAGCATAGAGGGAAGGGGTACACTTTGGAGAGAAACAAACCCAAGTTTTTAATAATGCAACATATTCTTACTGTTAAAAAATGAACTCAGCAGGTATATTGGTCAGAAAAGTGATTCCTCCTCCCCTTGTACTATTGCTAAAACTTTGCTGTGAATTGAATAAGTTCTAGTAACTATTTGGAACAGAAATTTGCTCTTATTCTTCTAAGTGAGCCAAGTGGAATATAAAATCTTTGCTCTAGTACAGGCACTGAGGTTTGAAAGAGTGAGAATGAGGATGGCTGGACATTGATCTCGATAAGCTCTTTCACATCAGGCAGGAAGAGACCTAAGAATATGAAAAGGTTTGAAGGGGAAATCACCAAAGTTCAAAGTAGAAATAAGACAAAAACTTTTAAGTTTAATTAAGTATTGCAACCACTTCTTGTCACTTAGGATTTAAATTAAGATTAAATCTGTTAAACTATATGATTTAGTTGGGCTAAATAGGAAAATAACTGGGCAAAATTCTGTGGGCTGCCCAGTCACAGGTGGCCAAATCATGCGAGATTATTAACCTCTTCTTGCCTTAAAAATCTGTGGATTTGTTAATAAATTCTCTGTTCCTTGAAGAAAGAGGTAGATGAAAATGATTCCAAATATAGATCACCAAAAAGATAGATTTACTGTGGTGAGAGAACCTC
Source organism: Podiceps cristatus (assembly GCA_000699545.1). Taxonomy (NCBI): domain Eukaryota; kingdom Metazoa; phylum Chordata; class Aves; order Podicipediformes; family Podicipedidae; genus Podiceps; species Podiceps cristatus. The sequence continues at coordinate 37,166 of KL261879.1, read as the reverse complement.
AAAGAGAATGAAAAATACGGGACCCCATGCAAAAGGCAGGCAAAATCTCTGTGGTGAAATGCCAGCCTCCTAAATTCTTCAATTCATTGCACTAGGGAGGAGAGAACAACATGTGGCCTGAAAGCCAGGTACTGGCATTTTTCTGTTCTTCCTCACCAGTCTGAACTAGATCCTGATTATAAAATGTAGATCAAAAAGTGCTGATTGTATCAGAGGCTGAGCTGCCTGACCAGTTACGCCAGGTCCATTACTAGGAATAAAATTTCCACATAGCTGTGAAAATATCAGAAGATTTCTCAGTGTGCTGGTCAGTGACAAGAATTCACATTTGGGTTTCAAGTTATTTTGAATATTGGTTATCATTTTTACAGGTTATGTCTGCATTGACATTTAAATCATTGGACCTAAAGTTTTACTGAAAAAACAGAACTGATATAGGCTAAACTGGAGACAAACAATCAGTGTCAATCTCTACCTAACAGTTCAGCTGCTGCCATGTCACAGTTGATTATTATACAAATAGAGCTATAAAAAGGTGTGTGAAGATTGTAATTAGATATAGGTTTTCAGAATAAAATCATGTTATTGAGAACAGCTTCCAAGACTATTTCTGGATTTGTAATACTTTAAATAATAGTAAAAAAAAAAAAAAATAATAATGCTGTAAATGAGAAGAAATATCTCTTTGCTGTTCTATTGGGTACATTATTTCTAGGCAAGCAACAGCTTCTGTATAATCAACGCTGTTGTATAACACAGGTTGTTTCTACTATGGTAAAAAGTGTTCTGGGCAAACAACTGAAAACCATGTTCATGTTTTCATATCCATGTAAGTCAGCCTCTTACATGAGAGAGACAGTGCTGTTGGTGAGATGGTAAAGAGCCTGTTCAGTTTTTATGTGGTGGCGTTTCTATCTCTACAATTCATCTTATGAGTCCATTTAAAAACAAAACAAAACAAAACAAACAACTTTGGCCAATGAGTGTAAGTTTGCAACGAGAATTAGTATTGATGCTGATCTTGCAGTAGTCACAGAGCCAGACTGAATCCATGTATAAGAAATGAGCTCTAAATGCCTTCATACTTTGGTGCAACTTGGTTCAAGGTGTCTTGGTCTACCTTTCTTGTTTCTGTTTTAACATCAAAACCATTTTAACATTTAACCATTTAACCATAATAACATTTAACCATTTTGACTATATAATTTATATCATATCCATGTCCACTAAATCATACAGCCTCCTCTTCTACCAGTAAGAAATCAACCATTCTATCTCTTTATATCAGTCCTACTGTGGGGTTTTTTTGTTTGGTTTTGGTTTGGTTTGGTTTTTAATTAACAGACATCCCTGCTATGTGCATTTAAAAAGGAGCAGTTATGAACACCACAACTCAATGATTCAGTCCTTTTTAGATAACATCTATGCTTATACTTTGTTTAAAGAATGCACACATACCCTATTGAAGTCAATGTTAATCGGTTATTTTACCCATCATGCTTGTCCTGGAAATGTAAGAACTTAAACTTTTGCTCAGATCATTTCCTGCACTGGGTTTCAGAAGATGCTTTCAATTCAGATTTTAGCACAAGTAATTTTTAAAATAAAAGGCAACATATTCAACATTTTTTAATTGGCATCTTAGCAACACTTCATAATAATAAAATAAAAGCAGACCAAAACAATCTGTCTCACCCTGCAAAAAAAAAACCCTGAGGAACTAAACTGCCAGTACAGCACGATTTTAGCCACAAATAGAATTGTATTATCAGCCTGAAAGTAGCTCTCAGCAGGGACTCAGACAGCAGACGGGATTGTATTATTCTGCCATTCCCCTATCCATCTGTTAAAGAAGTTCTATTTGGAAGCACATACTCTTTAATTTTTTTTTTTTTTTTTTAAGAAAAATCTAATTTTTGAGTACAACCAGTGGCACTTCATGTATGCACACCTTGCAAGTGTTCAGGAAAAAGCTTCCTTTGTTTTCATCCAGAGAATTCATCTCCACTACATTTATTTCTTTTAGAATTGAGTTTGTGCCAATCCTGAATACCCATTTGAACATCTGTAATTATAGAATCTCCCATTTTCCTTTTTTTTTTTTTTTTTTTTTTTTTCCCTGTTTTGGAATGTCTTCCCTTTGCATGAGATTTTCAAATAGTGTTTTGGCTCTTTTATCTACTGTCTCTTTCCTCTTTCCAGGAAATGTGCTTGAATCTCTATCATCATATCTACAAGAAGGGAAAAGAAAGCAACTCTGTTATTAAGACATGCATTCCTCTCCTGCCCAATAAAGTGTTCTTTACTCTAGGTGGTACTTGTGCGATTATCTGTTTTTGAAAACTTCTCTATCTTGTATAAAGCATGACAATAATGGTCCAGGAAGGGATTCTATACCAGCAAAGTGCTTGTAAGTTATGTTCATTTATATTGGTAAATACTGCTTTTGTGCTGTATATGTCTCCCAAATGAAATAAAATGCAGCAAGAAAAGGGCGTAACTGAACCTACATACTTCCCAGCATAACAAAACCTATGTTTGTATGTATATATTGGTAAGAAATTGCTGCTCATTGTGCTTCTGTGGTAGATAGGTTTAGAAGAGGTTGGTATGTAGGGTTAGCTTTATTCTCCTCACAGTTTGGACTTTTTCTGGAATTAGAGGTGATGAAAAAGGTATCTGTGGAAGACAGTAGGAGGTATTGACAAAGACAAAGGTAATTTAGAAGTCTTCGGAATTTTATCCCATTGATAATTTTAGCATCTATTACAAAAAAGAAGAAAAAAAAAAAAAGGAGTCAAAAAAAAAAAAAAACAAAACCCCAAAACCAACCAAAACACCAGAGTCCAAAGGAAATTAGCAGAGCAAATCTCACCTCAGGAAATCATGAAATGACAGACTTAGAAAGCTAAATTTGGGAAAGGGGAAAAAAAAAAATGTGTATATTATTAATTCATTCAGGTTTTATAAAGTACTGGAACAACACTATACAGATGATACATATCACTTGAGACCACGTGTTCTTCTGCATTTTTTGAAAAACTCTGTGTTTAAGTACGTTCACAAGATCTTGAGATTTGGTGTGTCAGTGGAGAATTTAAGAATAGTCTTTGGAGTTGTCTAGACCGTGACATTGTATGGCATAGATTTCAAAGAAAGGCTTTTCTTGGATTACTGAACCAAAACATTGAATGTGTGTAACCAGATTGCCTGGTAAGTTTTGCATTGGGATCTGTCATAGAGTTTGTGGTACAAAACTGAGGTAATCAGGGTAAGCAGTTTCTGAGGTTACACCTGCTATATCGTGCCTTAAAATATCCACCTTTGGGTGTTGATGTGCTTTCCAAAAAGTGAATACATGGAGATAAGGAGTTCCTGAAAATATCCTGGTTACATTAGCATTGCTTGATCAGAGACCTCACAGGGAAAATCCCCTCCATCTCTAAATTTTACTCACCTGAATCTTTTGAAAATGTTTTAAAATGCACATACTTAAACAGTTTTATTAGAAAGTAGTTAGGCTGTAGTTCAGCATCAGTGGGTTTGCATGTTCAGAGTCACTTCGAAAGGAGACTACCAAAGAGGAGATAGGATGGAGTTTACATGTTAATGATGGAGGGGGGCAGAATCACTTTCAGGAGTGACAAGATGGGAGTTCTGTATCTCCTTCACCTAAGTGGTATTGTGCCAATTCTTCAAAACTATTATCTCCTGATAATCTACTTTCATCTTTTTAACCACTCTAAAATTAACCACATGATGTCAAAAACAAAGCAGCTAAGAGATAAACAGAGAACTTAATGCCTTTCATGGACCCCAGCATGATAATGTGGAGGGGAGGTTATGCCAGCATAGCAGAGTCTACAGTACAGGTTATCTGAAATTGGGAATCCCTTGGAAGCTGAGGTTCAAGAGTCTATATTTGCATATCGACCTATTGCTACTGATATTTTTATGCTAGTGCTTCTAGCTAATAAATAAAGGGATGTGACCTGTGCTGAGGATGTCTACCAGCATTACCTTCCATCCTTGTACAATTGCATTTCAGTCTTGGCACCCACAGTACTGTTACTTCAGATTAAAAGATGGTGACTAATGCTTTCCAGGTTCTGTTTTTTCCTTACCCTTCTTCAGATCAAGAAACAAAAAGCTAAACTTCTATTCCCTAGAAGAAAACTGATTCTTTACTGTCTAGGTTACTAATCAAGTTAGCTTTCTTTCTGCAAATGTGGTAAATGCATGTATTTGCTCTTTACTGAGTTTTCTTTTAGGTGCTGTTTTCCAATCAAAATAGTCTGAAGATATTGTTATATTAAGTGGACTGAAGTATAGTATAGCTGTAAAATTAAATTTCCCTTCACCCGAGGATTAAAGGGGAAATGACCATGTTAATGATATAAGCCTAATGCAGTTTGCTTTTCTTCCTGTGAAATATATGGTCCACAAAATGCATAAAACTTCAGCAACCACCTACAGACTGTTGATCGAATTTAGCCAGGTTAAGCATATTATATCTGGGATTATATCTCTTCACAACTGAAATTGTCTATCCATTCTGTGACATCAAGACCAGGAACCTCAATTATTCTTTGATCTTTCTCACAAGCAAGATAATAATTGGAACTTGACAAAATTCATGCTCAGGTTGGGGGATATTGATTTCTGGTTGTCTTGCATCTAGAATGTGATTGTCATGTATACTAAAACATGAAATTTACAGTCTTCATAAAAGTTTTACTAAATCAGCCACCAAAGGAAGGAGTTATTGGCAGCTTTTTCATTACTAAACATAGGGTAAATCACCTGATTATTTTTATATTTAGAGGTTCTGTGGTGACTTGCATGTACATCAATAAATACTAGGTCACTTATACATTCTGAGTAAACTCTTTCTTGTTTTTAAGTAATTACAAAATTATTTTCTGCTTGTTTATTGGCACAAAATACTACAAGAACCTGTTCTTTGCATATAGACATGTTCCTACCTGTTCATAACCAGAACAGTGCAATTTTGTCTAAGAGTGGTGTAGTAATAAAGAACAGGGTTATTTTGAAATAGTTCACCAAGAACAAATATCCTGATAAAGACTGCAGGCATAACATTCACTCTCATGTGCTCGAAAAAGCAGAATTTTTTTTTAGATTATGTGTAATAAAGCTAAACAGAAAAGGAATGTTGCAAGAGAAACAAATTGATTTAAAGTCTGTCAACATTTTCATTGTTCATTTGAAAGATTAAAGCACCAAATTCACACACACTGCACACCCACACATACCCTTTTCATCCCTCTTCTGTTTTCTAGCTTTGATATTATTAGTGGTTTTACAGGCAATCCTACCACTAAGACTCTGGAATTTTTCTGAACATTTACCATCAGTATCTTTAAAACATGATTATTAAGGAGACTGTGTATTTTAGTGGGGAGAGAGATAGGAAATATTTCAAAAATATGTGCAACCTACATACTTTATTTTTGAAGCGAAGGATACCTGAGCAGCTCAGTGAACGCAAGTAAGCTTGTGATCTTGTTATTGGGATCCTTCAGTTTAATTAATACCTGATGTGTCTTGATACATGACTGTTCACTGGAACATGTATTAAAAAGCAGAACATTTGGGAGCAGATGGAGGAAATATATTATTATCACGAGATTTTTTTTCCCCCATATTTAAATTAATATTTTGTTGCTTTCATGAGCGACAACATTTTTAACTATTGGGTGTAAGATGTTTAGCCTGATTGTTCCATCAGCTGCAATTAAAGGTATAGTTGATCAGAAGCTTCATTATACTTATAAAATTTAGTTTTTTCTTCCCAATATAGTGGAACTAAGAAATCTGTGGCATTGTCACTTGATGCTTTGAATTAAAGTTATTAATTACATATGAAAATAAAAGTTACATGGAAGCTGACCTTATTTGAATTGGGTACTCAGAGCTGTGGAATATGAAATGGAGTGATTACACTTCATTTTTGAATAAAATTTGTTTAGAGACAGCAGCTTGCCCATTAGGATGGAATGGAAGATGATGAGTAAACAGTAATTTGTTAGTGACCCTGTAGAAAGGAAAAGATTTAAAATTCTGCATAAATTTTGTTAATCCAGGAAAAACAAGTTATAAGTATGTAAAATGATGAAAGCTCTCGTATCCAAATATCTGTTTCTTTCATCACTTCAAGGGAAAATTAGATTGATTGCAACCCACAGAGTTGGTTAAGAGAGCAGAAGGAAAGAAGTACAAAGACGAAGTTGGGTCTCTGAGAAATATACTTGGTGGATTCATACCTTAGGCCTATTGCTATGTACCTTTCCACATATACTGTTTAGGTGTGGATTATTTGAGTTATGATGTTGAAGTGAAAAAGACCGCCTTTGTTGAGACTATGGCTTGTTTCTTCCCTCAGTTAGTTTTGAATTATATTGAATTCAATAAATATTCTACCTGGACAATTTTCAGTGTTAGATGCACTTCTGGAGAATCCTGTACCTTCCTTTCTCTTATCAAAGAGTTTGGAGCTAAGGCAACCAGCCACCTTGGGCTGATATCCTCTGCCTCAGACAATGGCCAACAGTAGCTGCTTATGGAAAGCAACTATGAAGTGATTTTCCCACTTGTGCAATTAATCAAAATTCCCTTTCTCCTTTCTTTGCCCTAAGACACAGTATCTCTATATTTTTTTCCTGCCTTATGACTCAGTAAACACTTGAGTATTCAAATGAACTAAAACAATCCTTAAGAGATATTGTCTAGTTGTGGTGGACATGTTCTGCATGATATTGGACTTTTAGTTCTCTACTTGGGTACACTTCAGAATCTTTCAACAACCTAGCTTATAATTACTAATATGAAACTGTTCCATCTGGTCTTTACTCATAGCTATAGGAATTCTTCCATTATTTGTCCATGAGGAAAAAAATAATCATCTTAATCATTGATTTTGGTGCAGATTAAATAATTAAAATTATGAGTAGAGAGCTGATGAAGGGGATTTTTTTGTGTGCTTTCAGGAAAACAGATATCATTATTGTTCAACTGAACCCTTTTCTGTTACATTCCCCAGGAGTCCACCTAATTCAAACTGCAGTACTTTTGTTGGACATGTAATCTGTGGTAGCAGTAGTGTCGCTTCAGTTTAGTAGGCAGCTCTCCAGACTTTAAAGGCTAGCTTGACCTCTTGCTCTGTGACCTGCATAAGGGGAAGTGTGCCACTCCAAGAAGGGCCCTTGTAAGATTCAGTGCCTCAGTTTTTGCCAGAAAAAATTGCTTTGCCTTGTGGTCTGCTGTAATGCATATTTGCCATATCTTTTGCACCTCTAAACAGTCCTTGTACCTCCTAAATAATATAATTAATCAGCACATACTTAACAATGGGAATATTCACATTGCAGACCCTCCTGTTCCTAATGCAATCGAATGTCACATCTACTGCATGTAACCATCTGAGGGACAAGGGATGAAAAAACCTTTGCTTTGGTTTCCCTGTATTATTGATTTAGGCCTTGCGGTAATCTGCATCTTCTGATGGCAGAAACACCTACAAGGAGCACTGAATTCTTATGCACGTTGTATTCCCTCCATGTGTTGATCAGTATAATCCTTCTTCTTGTGCCAGCCACAAAGTACAAATAATGAATTTCACAGAAGATTGTGTTCATCTTATTTTATAGACTATTACTGTTTTGTTTTTTTTTAAGACACTGTTTTTTTATGTTTTCCGAGGTTGGAAAAATACTAGATCAGCTATAAAGTCCTACAAACCAAATCTACAAACTCCATAAATCCCACCACAGAAGTCCTTGTACTTTTGTGAAAGCAAGTGCTGATGTTCAGTACAATCCTGTGCAGTTTACTTTGCATTCCTGACACTTTTTTTCAGTAATGGAACCAGTGAAAAAGTTGCTGAGGGGAGGATAAAAAAAAGATTTTGGACATGTGAGAATAAAATGTATATGTTAGTTTGTACTTTTGTCAGACTTCTCAGTCTTGTTTCACTTTTCAGTAGTTTGACATTATGGAACATTATCCAAAACTGTTGTTTACTATGGTTTCCTACTGCTTTTGTGATACTGTCTGACTTGCTGGCAAAAATTAAGTATCTTTCTTCCTCAATGATGTTTTGAAACCCAAACATTTTCGGCAATATGGCAAATCATAAGCTTGCTATGTGCGCTTATGTCCTCCTTTGTGCCTTTATACTGACTGAAAATACCATGCTGATAGGGGGGAAAAAAAAAAAAAAAAAGTATGCTTTCTGTATGTTGCATTATGCATATTTATTGTGGAGGACAATGTATGAAATGTCAGCTTTGCCTTTGAAAGATGCAAAGCTGTCATTTCTTGACAATCCTTACGGGAAACATTTCAAGACAGTTTGTTTTCCAGTGCATTCTCCCTTTACCCCACTTTGCGATCTCAGACTTGCAGCTGTATCTCTTACCTCACGTCAGCAGCTGCTGGCAGGGCTTATGCACACTCCCTCCCTATAGCTCCTTCTGATGGACGTGATCCCTCTCCTTCTGGCTAATGACACCAGTTCTTTCATTCAGCAGTGGCAGAGTGGCACATTCTCAGTGTCAGCCACTGAGAAACACATGACTGACACATGAACATGTGCATGACGTACTTCCTCGGAGCATCTTTATTGTCCTTCGGCACACTAGACCATCTTTTGAACCTATGAAACCAATAAAATAATTTTAACCTGGTTGAGGAAATCACTATATTTTAGAAGTACTAAATAATGGGGACTTTTTAAAGTAAAAATTGTTTTGCATGCTTAGTGTAGTAACTTATTTAGATTAATGGTATTTCTCTGAAAGATTTTAGTTTTCACTATATCTGATATCATCAGATCTATAGTGAATAGATATATTTCACTGTATCTGATACACATATGTAATAAAATCCACAGTAGCTATATATATAGACACATACATCTGTGTTTTTAGAACAAAACCTTTGAATTGAGAATTCCATGACAAATTAATTTAATTCTCACGAATCACATCTGAAACACATACACTTTCTTAAGTTACCTTTGATTCTTTGGTGCACCTGAGAGATACCTACTGGCTGGTGCAGTGACTTATGTATGAGGTGGTGACCTGCAAGGCAGAAGATGAAAGCATAGTTATATCATTATTAAGATTTGCCGCAATTGTAATTTTGGTATAAATTGTTTTATTGGGAATTGTCAAAGTAGAAGGTGAAATACAGTCCAGGGAAGATGTAAGATGTGTGCAGATAGCAAACAATTATTTGCATGTCACTGTTGTCCATGGGAAAGATGTTGTTTCTCTAACACTGTAAGTATGCAGATTTTCTAGATGCAAGGGTAGTAAATAACTCTTTAGGACATAGAAGAAACTCCATTGCATAAGTGCATATATGAACACATACACATGCATACACCCTGCTAGATAAAGAACCTAGCTTGGGTTATATCCCCCATCCATCATGTTTTTCTGACTCTAGTAATATAACACCTGACTATATTTCAGTTGTTAGAGCTAATACAGCCAGGGAGCTCGCCAGGAGCGAAAAAGATGAGAACTTCCAGCTTGTACTTCCCATAAGGCACAGTAACACCTTTGGTAGGTGACGTTTAATGCTGATCTGAGTTGGGAAATACATGTTCTTCACAAAAAGGTAGAATGTAATTAT
>KL261879.1:20000-22500 GCA_000699545.1 Podiceps cristatus | reverse complement strand
TCTTGATGGAGTTTTCTGACCCTAATTATCTAGCTGTTATTTAATGAAAACAAACTTCCATCACTTAATAACATCCTCTAGCAGTAAGTTCCATGGTTGACAACACAGGATTTTAAGAGAGCAACTTGTTATGTTACAAGTCTGCCATCTGGCAATTTTGTCCCTCAAGATACCCAACATAAAGTTTTGTGCTGTGGAAAGGATGCATTTAGCAAAGATTTTGAAGAAAAATTTTGCTTTTATTGAAAATTTGTAAGGGTTTCTGTTTGTTTGTTTTCCCTGAGATGCAACGTTCTGATTCCAAGCCATGTTAATCAGTAATATACCATGTCAGCAAACATACAATCTAATCCAGCAAAATTACCGCTTAAACTAGTCTAAAATATACTTAGATATCGTACCAACAGAAGAACCAGAACAAGGGAAATTATTCTTAAAACGTCTGTAACATTTTAAACGTGGCACAAATGTTAATTAGTCCATAGGTTGGCCACACAAGGGACATGCCAGCCTTCTTTTTAAAAAACTGAAAACTTCAGAGAGAAGAAAAGTGATTTGTTGAGGAAATCAGCTGAGTTATTGTCAGAAGAGGGAGAACAACTAGAATGACTTTTGTCCATGTTACAACCACAAAGTGTATGTCTGCATCACAGGGAGTCACACCACAAAAAAACAAACCAAACCAAACCAAACCAAACCAAAAACCAAACCAAACCAAACCAAACCAAAAAAAGGTTGGCTGGGCTGAACTGGGCGAGCTCCAACTTGGAAGCCCAGAGCCCTGCCTAGATGGGACAGCAAAAAGTGCTCTTAGCCTAGCTGAGATGCCAGGTCCATCACCTTGGGCAGAGTCCACGCTTCTGCTTACCATGCCCTGGGAGATGACCCAGCTGTTCGGGATGCACGGCACTTTCCTGCACTATATTAGCGAATAGGCCCTCTCCCCTTTTTTGCAGCTTGTACCATTAGCAGTGCAAAGATGGCCTTGCACAATGTCCTTTTCTTTGTTATTGATGGGTTAAGAACATAGGGATTGCCCTGCTGAAGCAGCCTAGCACTCTAGTGAGTATAATCGTGCTGTCTCTCAAGCCTACATGAAGCAGTCAAGGGAACAGTGCAAGGAAAGCCATAGTGAAAAACATTGGAAAAATCTACCACTGCTGGTCTTTTCCTTTCTGAATCCTATCACATTAATTATGCTTTTAATATTTGGATTTGATGTTTCATCATATAGATATCTGTATTTGGCTTTCTGTCGTATCTGTTTACATGAATCTTCAACTGAAACATAACTTGCAAACATTAAAAACCCAGGGAAACTAATGAAAGATAAATAAATGTTGAGACTGACCTATTTATATGAATTTTCCATCAAGTAATACTGAAATGGAATGTTTGATTCCAAAGTGAGAGCAGCAATTCAGCTAAAATAAAAATTGATTGGACCCCTTCTTATTTTTACCAAAAAAGTGAATTGAGCACTAGGAGATTTGATTAATTTTCTTATTAAATAACTCTTATACAAAAACAAAATAAAAATTATGACTATCTACTTTGTCTAATCATTGTATCTAGGAAAATGATTCCACAGAAATATTTTATGAATTTTCAGTTGTAACCCAACTGCATCTGAAGTAAACTTCAGATAAGTATCTTGGGATATGTTTCCAAAGCTTCTGAAGTTTGCCTAATAGAAAGAAAAATAATTGTCTTCTCCATAGTGCCGCGTGCTGCTTGGGATGTACACATGGCTATCTCAAAGCTGCTGTTGCGGTTTGTTTCTACATGAATGCCTTTGTATTTGTATAACTCAGAGGGATTTGTTGTTTTCACCCTGTTTTTTGGACTTTCGTACTTTGGTAGACCTGTTGCAACAAGTCTCAACATTATCAGGGCACAAAACTTTCTGAGCACAAGTGTCCACAGTGTCCATTAAGGTATGATTTGGTGAAGACAATTTGATGTGATTCCTGTGAATTAGTCAAAAGGGAATAAATGTCAGAAGTAACAGTTATCCATAGGGGCTTACAGCATACCTTGTAATTCTGTTAACATATCATCCAGAATAAATACTGTAACAGGAGGCCATCCATCGAATTTAAACTCTTTTTGATGTGTGCTTGCACAAATTTTGGCAAGCAGAAGAGAAACAAACTCTTAAGTTTACAATTTTCAAATAACTGTTCCTATAACTTGCTTCCTACATAAAGTTAATGCATTATATGTACCTTGCAAGGAATAACATTGTAACATTAAGTAAAAATAATAGGACAAGCATCTGTTTAGATCATGATCAATCATCCAAGAGCTAAACTAGCAATTGCTATTCAGAAAAATAGAAAATATTATTGGTTTAAGTAAAAGTTTGTTTTATAAGATTATTCTTCATAATCAAGTTTAAATAAACCTTCAATTCGTTAACATTTTAGCCTTTAAATGAAATCTGGACCCTTTACTCTTTAGACATGATAATGTCTTAGTAATTAAACTGATGAACAAT
>KL261879.1:0-15000 GCA_000699545.1 Podiceps cristatus | reverse complement strand
TCTTCCCATCCAGCCTCGTTGGAGTCAGGGATGTGGAGCCAGCTGGGACACTTGTGTGGGCCAAGACCATATAAAGTGGGGCAATGGAGAATTGTTGAAGAACCTCCACATGATTGTGGTCTTCAACACCTCATCATTATTTTTAAACATGTCTTAGAATTACATGCTTTAGACATCCTCTGCTGTTGATGATGGTTGGTTGTTGGAGGTGCAAGAGCTGCAGGAATGATTTCCAATAATTTTGTGACTGTTCATGTTCATGTTACAATCATTCCACTAAAGGAAAGGTAAGTATGGCCAGATTTCCCTGTTTCTGTTGCCAACACCTGGATTTAATCACAGGGAACTTTTTTTCACAGAAGTTTCTGCTAAAAGTTTTAAAATTAGTTAAGTGCTGGAGCTAACACTGGATTTAGTAATGGCAGTAAGGTAGCTGTTTCGGGAGAGGGGACACCCTCTCTTTTTTCAGAAGGCAAAAGAATACTTCTACATTGCCACAACAACTCTGTGCTAAGCTGGCCAGATCCCTGAGGCAGGGATTTCTTTTCATACCTCGTTTTGTGGATTTTACTACCTGTAAAGAATATGCTTGCCTGTAGTACATACAGAAAAAATAAATTATTGTTTAGAATCAGTTCTCTTCCTTAGCAAGAGCCAGCAAATTTCCTTCCAATTCAGGTGTTTCAAAATCCTATGGAGCTGAACTTCCATTACTATGGTTGAATTCGTGTGCAAGTATTACATACATTGAAATTCCTTTGGTGGTCTCCTTCACTGGAGCTGTAAGTCCTTCCTAAACATTAATGTGTGTGTTTGGCAGCATAGATTTTATTTATGGGAGCAGGCAGTTGTTTCAACTTCAAAATTACCATCAGTGATTTTCCCATGGTCAAAAGGAAAGTCTGTGAAAAAAAGGGGAAGTCAACCCCTATCTGGAAAGTCCCAGACAAGAATAGTTTAATACAGAGGCCAAGGCATTGGATCTTCTTTCTTCCCACTCAATCACTGAATTCCTTTTGCTTCTGCTGAATTTAATTTGGCATTTCTTGTGCCAGTAAGAGCCTGAAGCCTGGGAGGTTCTCATGGCTGCAAATTTGTGCTAGCCCTAACCCTAGTGCTGGGTTCCCAGCCTGTTTTTCTAATCACTAAATTTCTGCTTTCAGCCAAATTGATGCTCACAGGTTGTTGCTTCTAGTTGTAAGTTCAGAGATTGCATGAATTCATGGTAAGTCTATGTAATTTTGTGTTTAGCACTGAAAATTTGGGAATTTTAAACGTGGATACACAGTGTTCATTTCAGTTTTCAGTGCTTCTGAAGACTAGCCTGCTTTTTATGCTAGTAGCCATTAAGCACTACAATCCTTTGCCTATATCTTTCATACAACTGCCACTCCACTTACAAAAACATTGGTAAATGACTGGAGGATTCAGATGCTAGTAATTTTACATTTAGGTTCCTCAGACTCCTTACCTGAAGTTAGATGACAGAATATCAAAATACTGCTAAGTTAAAAAACCCACCAAAACACAAAAAAACCAACTGAAAATTAGTACTGCCTGTGTAGCTAAGTTTTAAAATTTATTTTATGAGTTTCTCAATCCCTGTAGAAGGGCAGTTATGGTTTCAGCAATGGTTTTCCTTGGTGAATAATATAATGGGCATTCTCACCAAACATGCATGCATGTCTTTGTATGTGGGAGAGGAGGCTTTCATTTATAAATTTATTTTCTATAATCCAGTAAGCATTTTCTGTGAGCAGAGAACAAGTTTGATGTTAAACAGTTTGAAAAGAACCTAGTGTATATGACAGGTTTTACTGAAACAGGCAATATGTTTTTATGTTTCTTTCAATTATGGCCAAAAATTTTTTTGACTGTGAATGCAATGCTTTATAAACTGTTGCCTCTAAGAGAAAAATCCTCTTCCAGTACATGCACACGTACACTTGCAAAATGCAGTGCTTGCACTGCCAAGTTTCATTCTTAACACACAGACACATAAATATTGCTCTCTTCACCCCTATCATTGTGTTATAATTACGTTAGCCTATGTGGTGCAAACACTGTTTCCAATAACAGTAAAAGAAATTTAGAAATAATAAAGCTGTCAGTGTTAACAGTGATTCTTGACAAGACTCATGTAAACCTAACTAAAAATGGAAAAAGGTTCACTTGTCAAAAAACAGAATAATGCAAAGTTTGGGGTTATTCTATTTCCCCTGTCAGATTTATTTCTTGTAATGAATTTCATGATTTTTTTTTTACAGACAGTTGTTCTCCTTCAGCCTTTCTCTTTTCCTCCCACCCTGCCAATCCTGAGACCTTTTAAAATCCGTTGAAGGAATCTGATCCTCATTATAAAGAGGTTTCAGTTCTCTTTATGGTTTAAAAATCAAGACTTTTTTCTATGTATTTAATACAAAAATTGGAGCACTGCTGTTACTTACAAAGCCTGAAAGAAAGGCACGCTCCAGTGAATTCTATATAACACACTGGTTCTTCTAGGCTTGGAAGTAATGGCAGTAGTGTGATTTTGTTTTAAATATATAAAAAGACTCTGATTCAAAGAAAGAAGAATCTTGATACTTGACTGGTTTCTAAATAGGCATTTTGAGCCTTAATGGGCTTAACATTCTTACTCCAAAGAAAGCTGTTGAAATATAAAAGCTTTAAAATACTCTATAAACAAATACATCAACGAATTCAATCCAATTTATTTGGTGAAAGGTTTTGCAGAGGAATTAGATGTAAACATTTTCTTTCATGGAAATATGAATGCTCTGACTACAGGATGACAAATTCCAACTGCTGTGAGGGGGCCTGTGGAGTCCAGTTCTTAGGGTTACCTTCTTTTGGGGTGTGAAGTGACTGATGCTTTTGTGTGTCAACACCTGAGTGTGCTGTTAGGCCTGAAACATACGTATTGTATATGAGGTCTGAATGTTGAGTTCCTGTGAACTGATATAATGTCTGTGATTTCTGTTGTGCTGCAAGAGTTTATGACAGCATGGGACTTGTCTCTAAATACTTGGCACACAGACTCCAGATCTCCTTTAGTTTAGATATCAGTAGAGTTCTGTCTGTCTTCACTAAGGAAAATATCTGGCTAAGTATACGAAGGCCATTTAAAATAATTACTTTTTCCCTTTTTGTGCTTAACTGTGTTTTTTGCATGAAGTTGCATAGGTTTTAAAGATGTCTGTAGGATAACTCACAAGAATTAAAAGTAGCATGGCATTTAGTTTTTCATAACTGAGAATGTGTTGCTGATGATACCAATTAGAAGATTTAAAATCTTCAAATATATAAAGGGAAATTTTTCAGGAAGACTTTTTGAATACAAAACCTGCTAAATATGGAAGGCCTGTACAAATGGAAGAAACATTTTGGACATATCAATGCTAATGATATTGTTAAAAGCTCTTTCAACATAAGGAATAGGTGTTATATGTTAATTTGTTGAAAGTTATTATAAAATTAATTTGGAAGACAGTTAGTGGTTGTTTATAAATTTTTTTTTTTTTTTTTTTTTAAACTGTAAAACTGTAATAACTACCTGGTAGGCTTTGAAAATTATCTAATATTCCCTGCTAACACAGCAAAGTTATTGCTAAAATTAAGAAACAAGCAGACAAAACATGAGCTGTACATTGAAGTTGATGTCACTTGGCTTATAAAATATGTTGTATATGCTTCTATGGTCCCTTATTTGTTTGTTTGTTTGTTTTACCTGATAGATTTTTTTACCTTGATACTTTTAATTGTAAGTGCCTGTGTATATGGGAAGCTAGGTTAAAATATTTTTGGGGAGGGCAAAAATCTAAGAGAAAAACAGTATCAATAAAATGAAGAAAATGTACGGTACTTTAAAACCATGAAGACTGTAATGTAAACTAATAAAGTCTCAGAACCTTAAGATAAAAATGATCTGACCTCTAACTGAAAAAACAAATGTACCAAAAATCTTTCTCTCCTGTTGAAATGCAAGATCTACACTCCGTATTTCTTTTACAGTTGTTGAGACCGCACTAATACCTAAACCAGAAGATATTTTTGAATTCTCTGCAGTGCTTAAATGTCAGTGATACCTTCATGTGTTACAGAGTAAGTGCAGAGCAAAACTACTACATTTCAATTGCAAAGGAAGAAGAAAATAATTGCACTCTTATTCAGCTCATGAGAAAGACTTAAAATGCAATTGGGTTAATGGTTGTTGTTATCATTTTTTTGACTTTCCCCATCTTTACATTAGAAAGTCTGTCCTGTTTTCCACATTTTTCTGGATATGTTCAAGTGAATACAGGCAGAGGTCTAATATTTGGGGTTACAGGATGGAGTACTTTACAAGAAAACTGCATGAACTGCTTGCTGCTTTTTTCTCCATAACTTTAGAGAAGGAAGATTTAAACCATAGTGGACTATTTTTTTTTTTTTTTTTTCCTTAACCAAAGATAACTTGAAAGTTTTCAGTGGAATAAAGAGGTAAGATTAGTACCAAATTCTGAACAAGTCATGTTGGATTGCAGTATATTTCCCTAAGGATGTAACTTGTGGCTTTTGACACGTGCTGTGCCAATAGGAGTGTGCAGTACATGTTCTGTGGGAATGTCCCAAGGAACAGGCACTATGGAATAATTTTAAAACTTGGAGTAGGGCTGCTTTTATGATGAGTTATTGGATGGAGTTTTGAGTCAGCAGCAACTTGATTTAATATTACTTGATCCTGTGAAATTTTCATAGATTTTAAGATGAGGGCAGCAGAGGGGGCAGCCTCATTATTTCTTCTTGCAACATTCATCAAAACACAGCAGCATTTTAAAGTTGTGGGTTAATTGTTTGGCTTAAAGTGTAATTTATTTTTCAATGCTGAATTAGCAATACTTAGGCATATTATTCATGCTTTAGTAGAGAAAGCAGATTAGTTAAACTCCAGGAATTGAATTCTTAAAGGTTACATTTTGAAAACAAATGTGTATGAGAGTGAAGGCAAACTATAACAAGACGTAGGTTGTCATTACATGAATTAGGCTTCTGTTTGGATTACTCTTGAAATTATTGACATTAGACCATGATTGCAGGGATGTTTTCCTATACTGTTTGATAGTCACTATGCTCAGACTGTATTTCTCCTTCTTTCTCATCCTGAAACAGCTCGCAGTTCATTTCTTGGTTCCACACCTGTGTCTCAGAATGGGAACTTCAACAACATAAAAATTAGAAAAGTTCAGGTTCACAGCTTCTCCTACACTGAAGTACTCAAACGTAAACATGTCCTGAATAAATAGACAAGTAAGAGATTAAGCCCTAATTATGCTTGCTTTTGCAAGTGTGAGGAACTGTGGGCTACAGTTCCCCAGATAAAATATACTGTTGTTACCTGTACTTAAGCCAATGAATAAAATGAATTTATTAATATTTATTGGAAATATATACGGGTTTAAAGACAGACTAAAGTACCTGTTGGAACTTGGGGATATTTAAGCCATAGCTCTACAAAAGATTATTTAGAAAATTTTCACATGACAACAGTGTAGTTCCTGTGCAGTTTCTCTCCTTCCTGAGTCAATTCTGTCTCAGTAGTATGACACAGATAATAATGCTGAATTATGTGTCTGATATTTAGTTCAGTGTATACTGCCCTATCCCCATTCTATACAGGGCATCATTTATGGGCAGAAAGCCTATAATGCTTTTCATGACGTTACTCAGTTACCCAAAATTCAAAAGAATTCCACTGTAATGAAATTTTTATCAAATGGTAGATGCTAACATTAACTTTAAAAGAAGTTTGAGTATCCAAAACCATCACTTTTTTATTGTATACCATGATGACCTGGTATCTTAATGCCTTCTTTCATTTGTGTCTGCAGTATGATTTGCAATAACTAATTGTTTATATCGAAATTATTGAGAAAACTCTGCGATATATTTAAAATATACTGCTGGTTTGAAAAATCATACTGTACTATTCTACTTGGAATATAATAGTAATGAATATTTTTTGTTTGTTTGTTTGTTTTTCCAGAAATAATGAACCAGCAGCTGGAAGCCCTGGACACCCATGATCTTTTGCCATATGTTTCCTTTGTACTTAACATGTACAGCGTCATCAGGATATCATACCATTATTTTTGTTTCACAGCAACATTGATGACTTGTAGTCAGCAAATTGTTCTGAGGTTTCATATTCATGTTTACAGTCTTGCTGCTGTAGAGTCACAGCATTTGCTGTATCTTTAGCACAGATGTGAATTAAAACTGTGTCTGGAAGAGCAGGTATTGAACCAAGGAAGAGAGAAAAACTCTCTTCAGATTTATGTATTTTTTTTCATGTTGGGCCTCAGATAAGTTTCTTCAGGAAACCTTATTGTAAAGAATTTCTTTCACAGCAGGTAGGTAAGCCAAGGAGGCAGGTCTTAGGCTGCTCTTTAGGCTTTCCTTTAGGTTGAGGAAAATGAAATGTTTCCTGTAGTAATAGCTCATTTCCCATATGGGGTAAAACTAAAGTGCTTGGCTGTGCCTGTATTAGGATTTCACTTGTTGTTAATGAAGTGTTTCTCATAAGCTCACCCAGCTATAGGATGATCTCTGAATTAAGCTATCATTTTCCTTCTGAAGCTTGATATACACTGCTCACCCTGGCTCACTCTTGTAAGAGCGAGAGCAGAATCACCTAAGACCAGCATCCTTTTTTTTTTTCTTCTTTTTTTTTTTTTTTTTTTTTTTAAGAACCAGGCCCTTAGCCCTCTTTTCACTTTGCTTCCATTAGTAGCAAATCCCCCTTGTCCTTTTTAATTTTTAATTACCATTGTCTGTTCACCTTTGTTTTACCCATGACATCTTCAATTTAAACAGTATCAGAGAGGTTGATGTGAACAGTTTTCTTTTCAGCTTAAGTGACTGCAGCTCGTTTAGTTGTTAATTATGCAGGGAGGTTTGCATGGCTGCGGCTGGTAATTTGAATATGCTCCCAATGTCAGGTCTGTGTCTGGGCGGCTGAGCTTGTAAAAGGATTATGATGTATATATGGTTCATGGCTAAGAGGGCTAATGAAAGTACCTCATTTAATCAAACACAATTAATTAAATGAACTTATGATATTAACCCATCTTTCCGTGCATGTATAATTTATATTAATTGATCTGCTGCATTGAAGTTGACCAATCAGGTAGGCTGCTGACAGCCTAAGGAAGAAGGAAGTACCATTAGCATTAGTTTGATGCAAACCATAATTGATGGGTCAGTGTGTTTTAGGGATGTAGCAAAAGCTTTGTTAATTGTCATAAGAAGTTCAAATTGATTGTGTCTGCATTAGTACATAAATTTAAATTGATTAATGTTTTGTTCTAAATTTAATGTCTATACGGCATGCGTGATACAGTGCTTTATTTATTGGATTCATTAATGCAGTCTCAGGAAAAATAGTGTTGAAGTTAGGTAAGCGGGAGTAGATCGTTAAGGATGAGTTCAGTGGAGCCATGTGGGAGACAGCATTCCCACACGGAGCCTGAGCCTGCCTGAGCCCAAATGGCTGAATGTGAAACACTGTCCTGAAACACAGGAGGCTGATATTTAATTAAAGCTTTTTCAAAGACATTAGTGACATGAGGAGGGGGGGAAAAAAAAAAGGAAAAAAACAAAAAACAAAAAAACAAAAAAACCCAAGAACTCTTAAATATAGCAAATGCTAAGAAAAAATACAAAGAAAGCCTAGAGCTGGCTGATTGTCACGTATGTAGTTAAGTATCTCCCTAGCCTAGATCAGCATTGTCCCTAAAACACTCCGTGCCAACCTGTTCCGTACAAGTGCTGCAGCCAGCTTGTACTGTCTTCAGCCGAACAGGAAACTGAAATCACACCACAGCAGGTTTGTTACACAATTGTTTTGTCTGTCTCTGTTCTGCATTTGCCAGCACAGGGAAATACCATAGGTATTTCATGTTTGACAGTCCCTTTTTTTTCATAAGTATTTGCACTGCACATTTGATCCTTATGCTATAGCACAGGGTGCCCTGGCATGTTTTATGGCACCAGCAGCTAAATATAGTTTGTCCTTCTTATGATAGCTTATTATACCACCTTATATTTCAGCTTGCTTCACTTTTGACATGAAGTTTTAAGGGAACAAAGAGGAGTAGAAGATCCAGTGAGAAGTCACTTTAATTCATTTATAACCCCTTTTTTTTTCTTTCCAAAGGAAACTTAACATCTGTTTCTTATAAACTGATTTAAATAGAAAATGTGTAATGCATCCTTTTACCAAATGGTTCTTTCTTTTATTGGAGGAATAAAGCTGTTTGACTGTTCTGCTTTTACTACAGTGCATTCATGCTCTTAGAAATGGGAGATCTCCACTTTCATGAGGACGCAGTTTGAGCTTTGCACAGTAGAGAGGAGATTATATATCTTTCTCCACTGTCTTACTGAAGTATGGTATACAATGTATTATTTACAGACAGTTCTCTGTTTCTGTAATGGTTGGATTTTATTCAAATATCACTCCATGTGGTGGCACTAGTGAGTAGCAAACATCGTAATTGGTTCCTGGAGCACAACTCCTTTTCCTTTTAACTTTTTGAGATTGTGCTAATGGGTGCCTTGCACTTGTTTTCTATTGCCAGTTTTTAAGGACAGCTATTCAAAGCTAAGTCATATTGTTCTGAGGCAATCGTGATGAAGTGATGAGTTTTGTCATGTGCCGCAAAGTCGGCAATACTTTTGACAGTTTGGGCAAATTAAGTTCTTATTACTAGTTTAAATTATGTTTAGTGTTCGTCCTTTTTTTTTTTTTTTTTCTTTTCTGTCCCCCGCACCGCCCCCCCCCAGCTTTATAACTGCAGTGTAGCCTATATAAGTAAACATACACATGCAGACAGTTCTCATACTTCAGGTGGAAAAAAAGACGGTGCTGTAAATTTTCATGTTTTGTTTACACCTTTGTCTGAACTCCTCCGCAGTATTACAGTTAATTACTACTAAAAGGAATGTGCTCTTCAGTGTGCTGGTTTCCCAGCAGAGTGGCTTTCTGCTTTGCAAAGATTTTACACTAATAACGCATGAATATTTGACCCAGAGCCAACAGCAAGTGAAAAAGACTCATGCTGTGTAGAGAAAGGCATGAACAGCTCTCCTTTGCGCTCTAAAGAAATGGAAAATGAAATAGAGAAAACATACTGTTTAAATAACATGAAAAATTGAAAACTAGTCTTGGTGCTACCACATTATGCACTGCAAAGGAAAAACACTGCAGGAATCTTGTGCCAGAGAAGAGTGAAAATGAGCACCTTGGGAGTCACTGTCTTAAATTAGGATACTTTTCTGTCATTTTTCCAAAGTCAGAAAGGTAAAAAGCAAAAGATGTGTCTTGTTTGTGTGTGTGTTGGAGGAAGGGAGGGAGCACACGTGTGCGTCTGTGAAATGGAGTGGGAGGGGGTCTTGGCTTTACAGCAATAATGTTGCTTTTCCTTAGCAGCCCTGTGAATGGGTCACAGATGTTCCAAGAGTGGAAATTAACATTATTTTTTAAAAACCACTTAACTATGAGCAGAATGCAGTGTCACTTGGAGTAATTATTTTGTTAATTGTGTTGTGGTTTAGGTTGCAGCCAGAGCTGTACTCTTTGCTAACGATAGTATTATGTGGACTAAAGTGCGGGAGAGGTGGGAGAGCAGATAACTGGCTGCCTTTTGAAACATCTGCAGTGAATCCAGGGTGGCAGAGCAGTTGCTATTACAAAAATATTTTGGAAACAAGAGTAGAGAGAGATGAGTATGAAATATGGAGGGAACTGGCCTTATCCTCATCAGGTCTTGTCATCAGGTCCACTCCTTGCTTTGCCATTGATGACGGGAAGGATGTCATTCTCGATTAATGGTGGAAAAAAAAACAAAACCCTTTAGGAATGATTGTGATGCCTGTGGCCAATTTGTTCCTTGTGGGTTATTCTCTCTGAAACATTGTGAAAATCCATGAACTGGGCTCCAATTCAGTGGTTCTGCCATCAGTAGGTGTCACTGCAGCCAGTCAGAAATACCAGGGAGAGCAGGAAGGCAGATGTTCACCTAACTATAAAAAAGCCAATCACCGCAGTGAAAAAGTACTGCCTCTCCAGCACATGATAAAATTCATATAATAATTTGGAGGCTTAAATATAGAAAATAAATCAATACAGCTCTACTAAAAAGGTTGTTGCTTAGTGAAAAAAATCTCTTCCCCATTACCTCCCAAAAGGCTTGCACTGGGATTTGTAGATAGGGTAGTATAAATAGTTAACTTAGCTAAATCAAGAAAAGAAATTGATTCAAAAATCTGATAAAACTATTCATATGTAGTGCAAAAAGTGTGTGCTTGTGTCCCCAGTACAGAATTCAAAATAAAATGATGATGTAATCACAACAGAAAATATTTCTTAATCTCTTATCTAATTAAGGCTACAATGTGAGATTGTATTCATAAAAAATATCAGAAAAGAGTAGGTATTTGTAGGAAAATATCAGGCATTGAAATATTTAGTCACAGAACAGCAACACCGTCTCTGAACTTTCACAGCCTGAGAGATGTCCTAGAATTTATCTAAACATTAAAATGTTAAATTACAGTAAATCCAGAAGAAAATTAAGCATTACTGTTAGTAAAATAGAAGAATTTTAATTTACTCCACACACCAAAAATATAAGGGGAAAGGGGGATAACACATTCAATAGCAATATTAAATATTTTTCAAGGTTTATTTTTTAATTATTGAATATTCTTAGCATTAGTATAAAAAGATAACACACTTCTCTAAAATCACACGATATATTTCCTCAAAACCAGCCAATCTCTTAAGTTATCTTTTTGTTATCATTTCAGTGGTATATACGTAACAGGAAAACAGTGATCAGAATTAAAAATGGAAAATGACGGCTAACAGTGTCCTAAAGTTTCAGTGGTTATACCAGGAATATGTTCTGAAATAATGTAGTGCTAGCTTCTGTTCAGTTGTTTCAGGCTATGCATTTAGAAAGTCAGTCCATGCTTAGCCAACCGCTAGTGTGTTACCAAGCATATTGGTAAATTTAAATTCTTACAGCATTGGTTTATTTTTGCACAGAAAATAAAATGAGACCTCTTTGGTTTAGAATTGATTGTTCAGTTAGTATACAAAAAAAAAGATTCAAATTTTATTTCATTTCTAAAACATAAAATTGGGATGGGAAAAGAAGAATTAAGTTAAATCTGATAATGTAACATGGCAGTTATTTGTACTGCCTTTTACTGTTGTTTTGAGATATGCAGAAAAAACCTGGATTGCTTGGCAGAGACGTAGGTCCTCTGCATAGAGAAGGCTGCAAAACCTTAATTAATTAGAATGATTTATTTTGAGGGATGGAAATGAAGTAATTAGGTTAGTATTTAATGTTCTCTAATATTAAAATTTTAGATCAGTTTCTGAGTCTTATGTAATAATAGTTTAATTGAGCAATTCATTCACAACAATCAGATAACTAAAATGAGTTCTTTCTCTCAGTATCTCTTACTTCCTTTAGGACTCTGTCATTCTCCTGTCTGGACAATGATTCAGCAGTTCTGATTTACCTGACTAGTAATATTTTGTTACCAAATATTTTCACTGAGTTATCAGAGGGCTTAACCTATGAGACTGCCCTTTTTTAGTATGTGTATATGTACATGAGCATACAGTTCAAATATACATTTGATGTGAATTATATACAACAAAACACTTTTCCTGCAAGTGTCAACGAATAGCTGATAACAATGCATTCATGCATATTTGTGGAAAAAATGAGGATTACAGTTGTCCTGTAGTGACCGGTTCTTTAAAACACATTAACATTTCTTAAAAAATATCACTCGTCGAAGAGGACATTTGAATTTTTTGCTCCTTGTGGTTTTAAAAACCCTCTAAAGCTAATCTCCATGTGCATATGGGGGTGAACACTACACTTTCCTCGCTTCATTCATTATGGTGATTTAGGTACTAACACAGTAGGCTGACTCACAGGCTGCTGTGGCTTCGGTGCTGCAACAACCAGCTGAAGTTTGTCTGTATTAATGTTTCCAGCTATCATACCTGAAGCAAAAGAGAAAGTGAGATGAAAGAGATTAGTTCTATGTCCAAAAATTGGTTATCTGTAGCGTTTCATGAAATTTGCCCCGAAGGGAAACTTCCTGGATAGTTTTCTTGTTACTTGACACAATTCAGGCAGAATCATATTTGTTCTTTTGTCATGTTACTTTAGCATGGTGTGTTGAGTAAAGTGAACAGGTGCCCTCTTGTATTGATCAGCTATCATGGCAAGGAGCTATTATTAGATTTTGAAGGGGAAAGAGAAGGGTTGAGAAATGAAGAGGAGAAAGTGGGACAGGTTATTGATGATGGTAATAACTGTGCTCACTGGTCTCCAAACACCGGAGCTGTAAAGTTGACCAGATGAGGAGATCAGTATAGATATGTTGAAGGGAAAAGACAACATGAAGAAGTATGGAGCATAGCGTTTTACCTGGCAGAGTTATTAAAGTTCATTGAAGGAAGATGAACTGTTTCAATATGTTAAACACTTGAGGCTGTTAAGAGAGAGTTGCTGTCACAGAAAGGTTTAGGAGGTTTGCTTTTTCCTTTTTCTTTTTACTTACTCCTTCCTTCCTTTCTATCATTTTTTAATTTGGATTTGTTTCTGTTCCTTTTTAGATGTATGCTAGATAACCATGCCGAAATTAAAAAGCAAACAAAGGGAACAGCTTAACTGATTCCTCTGAACAGGACCTATTGCTCATTTTATCTGAAAACTGACTTCACACTGTGAGTCTCACAAAAGCATGGGGTTAATCATCATAAATGTATGAGTAAGAATATAGTACACATATATATCATATCATACCACTACTTTCATCTGTTGAGTAGGATGTCTTCCTTAGCTACAGCGTTACTGTAGGCAGTATTTTTGCCATGTTTTAGGAGCTAGGTATGCTGAGTGTTATATAGCTTGATGTGTAATAAGATGCACTAGCCAGCAGAGACTCAAAATAGACCAAACATGATTCAGAATATGCTACTTTTACCCAAACAGTGACTCTAACATAATTAATTTGGTGGTAATAAAAGGCAAAAATGTAATTCTGCATTCTGCTTGATAGTAAGAAGTGCACTAAATTAAGAGACAGTGAACTCTCAACAGTAAATTTTGCTTGAGGGTTAAACTCTCTGTTCTACTGAAAGGTCACCACATGATTCAATGTTTTTAATCCTTCCACAGTGTAATGACATTTTAGGGGATGTTTGCAAACATATATCAGGGTTGTCTATAGAAAATCACATTTGATTTCAACGCATGGAGAAGGGCTGTTTCCTCCATTGTGTATAAAACGTGTTAATTTAAATTCTGTCACTGGAATTTGTTTTACATATATTCTGGAACAGAATATAAATTGGGACTGTTGAAATGTATATAGTTCCACTGCAGACAGAATATAATTATTGTGTTACACCATTGACCTCCACCCCCTGCCCAAAATTAAGTCTGTCTTCTGAAGTGGTTCACTTTAATTTTGCCAGGAGTAATACAACATGCAAATTTAGGAAGGGAAGAAACTTCTTATAAATAACTGCATAGGCATTTTAGACAATCTAAACCCTATGCAAGGGAAATGCAAACCTGGCTGCCTATAGGTATATCTACTGAATGGAATGAATCTTCTACAAGGATCTCTGAGATACCACCAGTGGCCCTGGTGTTCAAAAAACCCTCTGATGTATGGGAGGCACATAGTACGGTAGGTCTTATAGAAGATTTTAAAAACATCATTGCCATATTAGCAGGGCACTACACCTAATCTTATATTTTATCATTTGGGCACACCAGCAGACCATTTCCAATTTGAAAAGTATCACTGGGATCATGCTGTCAAACAGTCGTGTCCTCTCTGATGCTCCTGATCTTGAAAGAAATCCTTCAGTGACCTGATCGTAATGTGAGAAAATATTAAAGACCATTCCATATATATATCTCGCTGAAATCTGCCTTTAATTAAGGACAGATTATGGTTAGCCTATTGCAAAAACATCTTTTAAAGTGAATAATTTGTTTATTTAAAAAGATGGGGTTTTCATTGCAAAACTACTTTTCAATTTGAGTCAAATTTACAAAGTAGCTACAGCTGGAAATGATTTTTCAAAGAAGTGGGCATTACTGGCTTCCCCACACTGATAGAAGACTTGTCCTTGTTCTCTTGTTTAATTCACGTGCCCACTGATTAAGGTAACTACTTCTACTGCAGCACTTCTCCCTCTCATAACTGTGCCCTTAGAGCATCCCTCTGTAACACTCAGGGAAGTGTTATATCCCATATTCTAAAAAGTTATTCTCACTTGCAGTATTTCATGCAAACCGGAATACTTCTGATGGAAAGGACTGAGAGGGCCTTTCTTGGGAAAATCCTCTACTTGGTCAAATGCAGTCACTCTCAACCTGTGCTCCTGGCCTGTCATGAGCACATTACCAGTGGAGCAAAGCACAGAGCATAGTTAAATAAAGGACACAGTGATGTATACAATATGGCCAGTTTTCTCAAAGCAGCTCATCTGCAAAACAAAATTGGAACCGTTAGCTTAGAGGTTAGGACACTCTTCTGGAGAGCTGGAAAAATAAACTCAAGCTTACTTTTCAATTTGTAATAGATTTTCCAGAAAAACATGAAGCAATAACATGAGGAAATCCTTCTGAAAAGTGATGGAAAAAATTTTGGTCCAGACCCTACTTAAACTTATTGAAAACAGAGTAGCTACCACAGGGAGAATGAAAGTGTCTCATGTCACATTACTCATCAAATCTTCATCATGTAAATGTCCTGGGAAGAAGTCCCCTTAACAGGAAATAATTGAACCTGACTTTCCATATCCTTCATTAGTGCTCCAATAAAGGAAAGGAGTAAGGTCCTCTGTTGATCTTGTGCCACAAGACCTTCTTTGGCTCATAGAATCATAGAATCATGGAATGGTCT
>KL261878.1:6621-80481 GCA_000699545.1 Podiceps cristatus | reverse complement strand
CCCTTTTTGAAAATGGGTACAATGTTTCCCTAATCTGAAGTTGTGCTGTCCTCTGTCACCAACTGGTGCAGAAACACAGGACTTAATTCTTTTTTCCTTTGAGTGTGAACAGCATCTAATTGAAGATTGGAAGAGCTGCATTGCTAATTGTCTCAAGGGCACTTACTCTCTGCTTCTGTCTCCTTCACTTAACCGGATTAGCATGGTCACTTCAACCTGGCCATTGGGCACAGATCAGAAGGGAAGTTCCTGTCTGCTCAGTTTTCACCTCTTTCAAAATGAAATGTAAATATCCAAATAAATCTCCAACATGCAGCTTTGATTTCTTCTGTAACATTTGTTTTCAAGATCCCAGTCTCTTTGAAAGGATGCAACATTTTGTTTACTGTAACTTGTTTTTCAATCTGAATAATAAAAAGGCTGGGAGTAGCCAAATGTAAACAATGACTATAAACATAATGGTTATTCCAAAGTAAGAAGCTTTTAGGTCTTCAGGTAGAGAAGAAAGAGGAAGGAGGGAAATGAGTCAATAAAATTGCTGGTCCTTAGGAAGGAAGGAGGGAAGTTAGTCATGTTGTTAAACAATTTCCCTTACAGCAGTTCCACAGCCCCACTCTCTTTGTACTATTGTGTTGATTTCTTTCACGTAATTTTGGATTTTTTTGTTTCTGTATAAAAGGGTTGGGTGTTTTGGAGAAAGAATTGCTGTTGATTACTGTTAATCTGAGAGCACATCTGAGATTCAGGGGTAGTCAGTTAAAAAATACTCCGATTACTATTAGTCTAATCTCTGCACTGTGATTAATTGTGGTCTTCAGTGTATAGGATTGTGTCTACAGTGTAGTTACAAGTGCATCTTCCCATAAAGATTATGGAAGGGAACCTGTAGCAATTCAGTTGTAGCTTAGACACTGCATTCAGAGCTAGGTTGCCTCTGTACTAACTTTGTTTTAAGGAAAGGGGGTTTTGGTGAAGCTCGAGATCCCAAGCAAGTTTGAAAACCTGAAACTACAGACACAGGGAAAGCTGTCTAATGCTGGTGCCTGACATGGTTGCTGCAACTATTTCTCCCCACAGATTGTATAGGGAATTTGAGTCTTGCAGCTCTTGATTGCAGGTGACCTGAATAGAGCCTTTTTGTCTCACTTGCTACATTCTGGCCCTGAAGTCTACTAATCGTGAGGCTTTTAGGCCTGTTCAGTAACCTTTTGTGCTAAGAATACTTTTTGCTGTTCAGCCTAATCTCAAAAGGAAACTAGGTGTATCAAATCACAGTTTGTATCCCTTACCTTGCTGCCAAACGCACATCAATAATAACCTTTTTACCCTTTTGGCCAACCACAGTGAACCTCAGTTACCAGTTTTCAAAGATAATTAGGTTTCTGCTGGTTGGATCAAAATCGGCGGCTATGTGACAGAGAGGAACAGATTGAAATTACCATCCCTGTGAATGAAGAAGCAGGGGGAGAATTCAGCTGTTTTGCCTGGCAGTAGATGATGCCCACTAAAGACATGAGCACCGGTTAATCAATTAGTATGCCTGTCGCTCAAGATGAGCCATAGACGTGGTGCTTCTTGCCCTGCTGAGGAGACAGAGAGAGCTGGCAGCGTTCAGTGAAAAGGCATCAGAGATACAGGGGGAAGCCAAGGGCACGGAGAAAGGAGCAGATGGGGAGAGATCCGTTAGTGTTGTGGGCCTTTGGGATGGTGCTGGCGGGATGGGAAACGCGCCGGCATCTGGAGGCACTAGAATATGTAGGGATGGTGAGTGGTGGTGAGAAGACAAGGTAGAAGTCTAAAACAAAAATCTGGGCTCATATTTTGCTGATAGCTTTTAAGCAGACTATAGCAACACATGTAGTCATGGAAAGTTAGATCCATAAAAATACGGATTTTTCATGAAGCCAAATTCTGTCACAACTCTGTATCAAATAAGGCATTTTATATATATATAAAACCCTATAAAATTGTTAAAAGCAAAATCTATGTTACTTACTATTTTAAGGAATAGCCAAGAATCTAAGCTGTAAAAGTACTCTAAGGAACACACAGAAGTATTACTTGTAAGGGGAAGAATCAATGAATGAGAACCAGACAGACTGATGAGAGATCAATATTTTCTCTAGTAATCTGCTTCTAAAAATCAATAGAAACAAAATGATTTTTTTTAAAATGTTCAAATCAAACAGCCAACCTTTTTTTTTTTTTTCTTTTGAATTCAAGTGAACTGTCCTTGCCTTTCTTCAGTAAGCAGTTGTCCAGGCAGTTATTAAAAAGTGGTTGGATTTCTTCTGATTGAAAAAAAAAAGAGAATTGGAATTTTTTAATAACTGAAGTAGAGGGCCTTTTGACAAGTGGCTTATGTTCAGAACAGGTTTTATTGACAGCAGCAATCAGTTGTACCTGAGGAAATAAATGTTTTATGATGTCCTACTGATACAAGAGGAATGGGACTGTTGAGGCAGTTCATTGAGGAGAAAGGTATCAATGTCAGAGGAACTTTTGAGGCGATTCATTGAGAAGTGTATCAATGTCAGAAGTTATACAGTGATTCAGAAAACCGTGGACATACTTGGAGACTACTAGTGAAAACTATGTAATACTTGAAGCACTTGACCAAGATTTCTGCAGTATCCAGTGCATGGCAGGTAAAAAAGTAGGTGATGAGTGAACAAGACAGTTTGGTTCCAGTTTGTTGGTTGTGCTTTGCAGTGAGGAGGGAAGAACACAGAAAATGCCGCATTCATCATCATAAATGTTCTAAAATAGTTACTTAAGGAAAGTGGTTACATAGAGTATGCACAATTCTGGACATGTTTTTTTATCAAAAAGAACACACACTTGAAAACAAACTGAGATAGGGTCCTGCACACTGAGTACGAAGTAGCTTTACATGATTCTAAACTTAACTGTGATGTGCATTTTTATAAGTCTGTGGGCTTTTTTTTTTTCCTTTTTTAATGCGATATGATGTTTACTTTGTCTCTAAGGTGCAGTTTACATTGTAGAAGTTAGTACTTTCACTACTAAACATTATCACAAACTTTTTGCATTTACATTACATGTGAAATGTTTATACAGTCTTTAGTTAGAATAGCTGTTGGGAGAAATTTTATTTTTAGTACCTGTTTCATTCAGTAAGGAATGGACATTGTAACCAGGATGGCACAGGCTGTAGGAAAACTATTATGTTACGATAACTTGTATTTTGCTAAGCCATAATAATGCAGAACTAATAGGTTCCTCATGGACAGGTTTAAAAAGCAGGGCATAATTTAGTATGGTTTTATACCACCAATAATACTTAACTATTCTGTGGCATGTACACCAGAGATTAAAAAACAAGTTTGTACAAGCCTGTTTCTAGCAGTGGTATTGCCTTCTACCACAGTAACTAGCTAGTTTTAGTATTGCTTGTGTCACAGATACTTTATTTCAGAGATTAAATATTTATTAAGTGGGGAAAATATTAAACTTCTGACTAAGGCTGATGTTTGATTAAGAGTACAGGTCAAAACATTTATGAAAATTTTCCTTTTTTTTCTATTTTAGTTTTTATTCAGGACTCAAAAACTCTTTCCTTTTAATACATGTATAAATTTCTCTGGCACTTGTGTTAAGTCTATTTTTCAACTTTTTTATACCAGCCTTGCTCACTAATGGGGAAAAAACAACTAAGAATTCAACTCCGTAAAATACTTCTTCATACATTTATCTTCATTGCTGTAAATGTGCCATACTGAGATGGGGGCATCCAGGTCCTTTTCTCAAAGATCTAGTATTTGAGTGAAAAGAATATGAACAAAAAGTGAGATACTTGAAATAAAAAGATTCTCACTCCCACCTTTTGTGAAAAAAGGTAAAATAAAGCAGTTACGTGGTAAAGTTCTAGGATATATAGTAATTTGGTGATTATTTTTTAAAATTATTTTTATTTAATCCATTTACATCTTACAAGTAAGGTGATTTTTTTCAGCTGTTTTATTAACAAATATTTGTGAAAAGGCTCAGTGACTTACCTGTGTCAACATGCTTAAACAGTTGTTTTTATCAATGACAAGCAAAATCTAAATTTTGCACAATACATATTCCGTTTAAATTACCTAAATGTTCCTTTAAAAAATAAGTTTGTTTAATTCTGAAATTATGGCTGCATACATTAAGGTCCATGTTTATTGGAATCTATCTTAATTTAAGTGGGGACATGCACAGGTTTGCTATCGGAGACAGTGGAATTACTGACTAAGCATTTGGAACCAATTTGCAGAAAGGCTAAGCCAGCTTTTCACACCTATAGTGTCTTCTACAGGTACCGAGAAAACCCTTTATCATTTCAGTTTACTCCTATTACATGAGTTAAATTGACTGTTCAGTCAAGTCAATTCAACATTAAGAATTGGAGTTCTTAAATGAATTGTATAGTTAAATTATATGAATATATGTATTTGTGTCAGATCTTCACATTTAGCAGAGAGCAGTTCCAAATTTTAAAAATACAGGCTATATTTAATTATATGTTCCAGTGATTATACCATCTTGTTATGTGTATAATGAAAACAATTCTCTAAAACATGAATGATCTTGAGTATTTAAATAATTGTCTCCTACTTGTTTGTTTAATTCAGGTTTAGTGTCAGTAGCTTCATTCTTACTTAAAGGAGGAATGTATCTTCTTTATTCTGGAAATTAAAAAAGAGATGACTTGAGCACTTGTCTAAGTTGAGCAAAGTTACTGTTATAACTGTTCATTTTGGAAATATTTAGTGATATGCTGTAACTTGACATATTCAGTAAATGAAATTTGGGGTCTATGTTTCTTCACAGAAATTTCCAACTGAAGGATTGGCAAATGTTGTTCGAAATGTATTTGACTTTGACTCCTACAACAACGAAATGCGTGAAATTTTAATCAACACTTTGCACAAGTATGGAATACCTATTGGAGCAAAACCGACCAATGTACAGCTGGCCAAGGAGTAAGAGTAACATAAGATATATATTAAGAAGACAGGTCTCATGATCATTTTTTTTAGTGTGTTATCTTGCTGCTAACTGATTTAAAAACAATCTGGAATACTTGAAGTCAATCCTCTTCTGGTTCAAATTTATATTTCTCCACATAAGTTAAAACAATATAAATTACTTTATGATAGACTATTTGCTTATTATTAATATTTAATCTTTAATGTCCATGTACGTATTTATAGCTTGTACGGTAAATAGATATATATTAATAAAGGGAAATACTTGTTTCTTCTCCTGTGTTTTTAATTGAATTGCAACACATTTCTGTTCTGTTATTTATCACCTAAATCTGTAAGGGGGGAAAAAAAAAAGTTGTCTAGTGGCAGTGGGATTTTGTCTTTGATACTCATAAAAGACTCTACAAAAATACTTCTCAGAACAGGACAATGCATGTAAGCTCTAAGAAACATTTTTGTATGTGTCTGTATATCACTCTTACTCTTTAGTTATGTTACCAGTTGACGTATTACACCACATAATTTTTCAGAGGTTAGAATCAAAATAGCTTTTTTTTTTTTTATGACTAAACTAAATTATGAAACAGATTTAACTTATCCTTCTACAGTTCATAGATAACAGGCTTAAGTAGATCATATTAAAAAGCAATTAGAAAACTTACTCTGGCTTGAACTCTAATACATAATTTATTTATGGAGAAACAAATATTTCCCTTTCATGAAGAGAGCTTTATGGATATATGGAAAATTGAGTTTGCCATGGGACATATATATATAGTTTAGAATTGCTAAGGAGGGACTGATTCTTAGGACATGATGTGCTGATATTAGGTGTCCATGTGTAGGTTTCTCCTACTGGAGCACCACTGTTATCATATCTAACATCCTACATTTAACTATTAAAAGAAGACTGGCAGTGTAATGACTGTGGTGTACCTTTTAATTTTTACGACAGAAGAATTACATGCCTTGGGAACCAGTACTTAAGCAGCTACAGTGTCTGTCTAATCAACGGTACACACTTGAAACTCTTGCCATAGTTTCTTTGCTAAAAGTCACTTGGTAACTTCTGTTTTAAAGAATTATGATGTTTGTTTGAGAAATTTGCACTTCATATAATTTTTAGAGGTATTAGATGTGAGTTTATATGGGTGGATTGGAGAGGACTCTTTAGTAATGAGAAGATCAGAGGTTTAGGAAACATAAGAGAAAGACTGCTGTAACTGGGGACTGTTCAGTCTAGAAGTGAGAAGACAGAAGAAGTATCTGATCGTATTGAATTTGGGATAATCACATGATCATTTTGAATCCATCACTGAGGTTTTATAGGACAGGTTACACCAAGGATGACAGACTTAAAAGACCCCCCTGAGATGTTCATCAAAAACTTCACTTGACTGGCAGCTGTGAGTGCACACTGTCTACACTGAAGGCCAAGAGGAGGAGAAACTAAAGGAGCAGTTCACATGCAGTTGATAAAAGCAACTTTTTCTTAGATCTCACCATGCAAGACTGGGACTGGGATGACCACCTGGCTCTGATGATCCAGCAGTCTTGGTCTCAGTGTCTCACTTGCCTCCACTAGAGCTGACATTTCAGGTTATCCTACTGCTCCATTCCAAGACAGCCTTTGTGCTGATCATGAGATTTAACCCTGTGGAGCTTGTAAGCTACAGGTGGATCACCTTGAATTATAGACAGATCTTTCAGGAGTGATTTAGGCACAGTTGATTCTGCCTTGGGGTGAAAGAACGTCTAGGTAATCTCTCCAAATCTGCTTCAGCCCATATTTCAAGCTCCTGTGATGGACACATTGAGGTAATTGGGTATGGTGTTTGGACCACTGCAGAAAAGGTGTTTACTAAAGCTGCTACCTGTTTAGAACTAGAGTGCTGACCTTATCTGTATTGTTTTCCACGACTCTGAGAGTAGGTTAATAATGCTAATATAGTCCATCCTGCTTCCTCCAGAAAATATACACGATAATCAAAAACCTTCTTATTTGATTTTTGTCATGATTCATGCCTGAAAACCTTCAGAGATGGTGGTGTATAACCTCCCAAAGCAAGTTAGTCTTGTTTCTAAATATCCTTGCCATTAGAAAGTTATTGCTGGACTAAACACATCCAGTTCTCTCAATCTTCCCTCTTCTTTAAGGCCTCTGGTTGTTCTTATTTTTCTTTTACGCTCCCCCTCTACGCTTGATTCATGTCCATCTTTAAGCATTGTGTGTGAAACTGGGCAGGTTAGTTTCTGCTAAAGCTAAGTAGAGTATAGAGTAGGGATATAGAGATGTATTTCATGCAGCAGTCCCTTTTAAAACCCCCAGTATATTTGCATTTCTTGCAATGTTTAACTTTTCTAAACGTGAACCTCCAGATCCTTTCTGCAGAACCCTACATAGCACTTACCCCATCTTCGCTTTATATAATCAATTTCCTTCATGCTTACAGTTTTCTTACCATGTTGTATTTTTTCAGATTAGTTCTCTGACTTGTCAACATCACTTTCAATTTTAAGCTTGTTTTCCTACCTGCTACACTCTCTCACAAGTTGGCAATCTGAAGGTTTACTAGGTGTGATTTCTACAGTGTCCTAGTGACAACAGTGTACCCTCACAGCGGTTGACTTCTGTGCTCCAGTCTTAATTTGCAAGACTTTCAAGGCTTACTAGCTAGCATAATAAATTGCCTAGTGGTTCTGTTAAGTAATGTGAGAAATAGGATAATAGAATTATGGAATCATTTAGGTTGGAAAGGACTTTTAAGGTGATGGGAGTCTAACTGTAAACCTAACACTGCCAAGTCCACTACTAAACCATGTCCCTAAGCTCCGCATCGACCCGTCTTTTAAATACCTCCAGGGATGGTGACTCCACCACCTCCCTGGGCAGCCTGTTCCAGTGCCTGACAGCCCTTTCAGTAAAGAAATGTTTCCCAAAAAGAAATGTTTCCCAAAAACTTTTCCCAACCTAAACCTTCCCCAGCATAACTTGAGGCCATTTCCTCTTATCCTCTCCCCTGTTACATGGGAGAAGAGACCCACACCCACCTCGCTACAACCTCCCTTCAGGCAGCTGCAGAGAGCGATAAGGTCTCCCCTCAGCCTCCTCTTCTCTGGGCTGAACACCCCCAGCTCCCTCAGTCGCTCCTCACAGCACTTGTGCTCCAGACCTTCACCAGCTTCGTTGCCCTTCTCTGGACCCTCTCCAACATCTCAACATCTTTCTTAGTCCAAACCTATTCTGCCTGAGGATGTTAGTCATACCTGAAGCAAAATTGTTGCTATTGATAAGAATATAAATGCTATACCATTAAGAAGTTCTGTGATACAGAAACATTTCCAGGAGATTCTAGAACAGGAAAGCTGTTATACTGAAATGCTGAATCCTTGAGATGGGTACTCACTGGCATATCTTGGATCAAGCAATTTATGAATCTTTATTTTATTTTAATAAGCTTCAGAGAAGTCTGTCACCTATTACTTAATCTAAAAGAAAACTTGAATAAATCAGAATTATTTAAATTGCTGCTGAAACATAACTGCTGTAAATATAAGAACAAAAACATGAGACACACAAGCCACACACTACAAGGTCTCAACAGAAGGAACTTTGAGGGTTGTATCCAGCTGAAATTACAGGGTAAATCTAACAGATGGTACCAGACACTCTTATGGGAATTTTAGCTTAGGCTCTGAAATTAGATGGTGTCTAATGACCATTTAGGAAACAATTCTTGCAGTAGTTATTTTTTCAAGGGAGAAATTAATTTGCTAATTTGTTTATTTCCAAAATTGGTATCATATATCAGACCTGTAAAGTAATGCTTTACTTGAGGTTTTTCTTTCCTTCACTTTTGTGTTTTGGTTGTTTTGGTTTTTTTTTTCCCCAAATAGGATGACCATTCTTCAAGGCACTGACATGTTCAGTATTGTCAGGTTATAACATCATGGTATTGTCTGTATCTCTTGGTATCACCTGTTTAATAGTTTGTAATTTTTATCAGTATTGTGTGGAAAGCAGATGGCTTGTCTACACTGCTTTGCCAAGACATAGTGGGTAAAATGGGTTACTCATTGTACTAACCCGTTATATTTCTTTATGTACAATTACAGTTTGGTTTTTCCTTTGACATCTGTTATGTCACATTTGTCTGAACTCATGTTCATCTGCCATTTTGGTGCGCAGTTCAGACCATTTGCAATTCGTAGGTAAAAGAGCATTCAGCTCGAATTCTGGCATTTATCCTTGATGAAATTGTCATTCCATATTTTTCCTCCTGTCCCTATCCACTTCCAGGTACTTGCCGTAACTTGAAGATTTGTTATACATGAACTCAAATCTTTTGTATGTTATGTAAATATGTAAACTTTAACAGCTTTAATTTTCTCTTGAGACTGTTTTTCTTACCCCCAGGTAGTCTGCAGTTCATTGTTGGACCTGTTTCATACCATATGTGTCTCTTGTCCATCCTGTGCTTTGCAGGGGAAGCAGAGGGAGGCCTCTGTACTTACCTGTCAGGGAACAGGAGGCCTAACATAAGGCCGTTCTATATGTCTACTGCTTTTATTTTTCATCGAAAGGTGTTTATTAAAGTATGGAGATCGGGTTGACAAAGAAGGTTTCCAGTTTTGAATTGTATCTTAAGTCCAAACAAATTACATAGACAGAAGTCTCCTCAGCTAGGTAGAGCACAGGCTGTTATTTCAATCCTTGAATAATACATTCTGTGCCAGCACTGAGCTGGTTTAAAAGATCATGCGTTAAGCAGTGTTATTGCCTGTCCTAGTTCTGGTCGGCAGCTGTACTATTTCGATAGCTGGCTGTAGAGAATTTGCATTCAGTGGAACCTCAGTCTTACAAGATTCGTAGCCATTTTCCAGTATGTTCTCAGAAAGATAAATGCATAACTTTATAAAGCAGGTTCTATGGACTTTTTGAACACAGTTGTTTGGTGGGGTTTGGGTTTTTTTTTTTCAGTTAACCTAAAATGAGTTTATTTTATAAAATCAAAAAGATATAAATGAAAAGAAATTGTGTTCTATAGGTGCTACTTTGAAAAGTTTGCCAGCAGCAGAAGCCATTAGAGAATTATCTCTTGACAGATTGTCTCCCCCTTAGACCACGGTGCATGAAGAAAATGAGGCTAAATAATAATTTTTTGTAGAATTGCCCCATCAACTGTAGGTACTGTGCAATCACCTTCTCTAAACAAAATACCTGCTTGTATAACCATTTCATGGACAACAGTGATCTTGTAGAAAAACAGGATATAAAATTAAGAGTAAGTAAGCATTAAAAAAAACAAAACAAAACAAAACAAAATAAATTTTACTTAAGCAACAGGCTTTGGGAGATCCATAATCAAAGAACTGATCAGAAATAATTCCTTAGAATTTTCTTTTGAGTCTTGGCTTTTTTACAAGATCACTGCAGTCTGTCATGTAGCTTTTCTGTTCTAGAAACCCTTTCCAGCTTTTGAGGAAAGCATAAGTCACGGCTCAGATTCTACACTCCAGCTGGAGAGAGCAGTGGAGTTTCAGTACCATTCTTACCCAGCCACTGCACTTTTTACACCCATCAGATCTCTCTGCTTCGCAGATTTTTGCCAGTGCTGGCATTTCTGTAGTATTCTGTCTCTCTTCTATGTAAATGGTATTTGGTTAATTAATTTGAAATACAGCTGTGTGGTAGGAGCACCTTGTGAAGCTTTTTACTACTACTGTCACTTCAAGTTATTTTCAAAACTTACTTGTAAGTCCTGGGAAAAGAAAATAATTTCTCCCCTTCACTGGCATATGTACATATTCACTAAAGGAAAACTTTTAAGATGTATACACGTTTCAGTGTGGGCATGTTATTCCAGTCCTCCTGCACCCTCACTCTGTCCTAAGAGTCTTTCAGGAGGCAGACTCATTATAAGACCTTTAATGCCACCAGCTTCTTCAATACTCTTAGTCTTTCATAGACCAGATTTCTATGAGAGAGCAGTGAGATGGTGTAAAAAAGAATTGTCAGGCCCTGGAAGAATAAGATCTCTATTACTCTTGACAAAGATCTCTGTATTAGGAATTCAGCTTTCTGTTTTATTCTTAAATTCTGATCTACCTTTTTGTCCTCTTCCCTGTTCGTGATGACTTGGTTTGCTGCCCCGGAGAAACTAAATCATTCAGAAACAGGGAAGAGAACAAAACCTCAAGAATCTAGGAGAAAGGAGAAATCAAATTTTCCTAAGGGAAGAGAGGAAGTGTTAGCAAAGCAAATCTCCAGAAAGCTGAAACAGATTGGAAATGTTTTGTTTCTTTGGGAATGCAATCTGTAATTCTGTTGCTATATAAAGCAGGGTATTTAGTTAGAGTTGGTTATTAACATATGTTTTGTTTTAAAATTTAATAAGTATTCATGATTAGTAGTGAACTCATTGATTTCTAGGTTTTTGTCCATGGGAGTAATGTGTGAGGAATTAAAACTGAAGTCCAAATCCTCATGGAAGCTGATGTTCCATTGAGCTAACAGGAAACAATTATTGCTGATTATAGACATATCAGAGATTATGCTGCTCAGAGTCACCATAGCAAAAAAAAAAAAAAAAAAAAAAAATCTCAAGTTTCTTTTTGCACACAAGACAGTTTGGGATCCAGACATAACCAACGTTTTGCCAACAAATCATTTTGAAACCCAAATGGAAGCCTGAAGTAAAATTCCAGTTTGTGGATAAACTGACATTTAGTCTAGTGACTTGACTGTTTGCCCATTTTCTGACTGCATGAATAAATTCATCTAAGAATTATGTATGTGTTGAAGTAGTGCATCCTGAATGTATTTTTCCTAATGGTGTTGAATGTTGTAATCTACATTATAGCATACTTGCATTTTTTTTTGGAGTCTGGCTTAATTTCTCTCTTAATTTAGGAAGAATCTAACTAGATTATCTAGGTTTAAAGAATGGAAAAATGCAAACTGAAGTGAAGAATGCAAAATAAATCGCTCTTCAAACATTGGTGTCTTTTGTTACTCAACTAGGCAACAGACAGGCAGTGAAGACTCTGCTCGTTCTTTGACTAAAAGAGGGAATTAATGAGGTACACTTTCCTCATTACATGCCCCGATGGCGTGTTGCTGGCAGCTGGATATTTATCTATGAGCACCGACTATCTATAGCATCTGAACCATTTTCTGTTTGCAAAACGTGTCTTTGGTTATCTGACTACCTTGGCAGGGGGTCCAAATGCAGAATGAGGATGGAGGCCAAGTGTCTGTCCACCTGTGAGTACTGTCTTCTCCAGGTTGCACAAGATTTGGTGTCAATATACCAGTAAGAAATGTTAATGCAGCTTCCCTGCATGACTTTCAAAGATTAGAGGATATTAGTGTTCATCCCCTGAGTTTTCCTTTAAATTCTCAGGGGGGAAAAAAAAAAAAAAAAAAAAAAAAAAAATCCCCAAGATTCATATATAGTCCAACTGAGGTTTTTTTATTTGGCATCCCTTCTTATTCTGAAAATAATATCATGAAGAAATGAAACAAACCTTAAGTATCTACAAGGGACTTTGTTGGTTATACAGGGAGGGGAAATAATTGTAATGGTAGGGACGCACATCATCAGACAGGACAGAAGAGACCATGCACAGACTTTTAACAAACAAAGAGAACTTCCTTAAAATAGACTTCAGAGATATTTATAGAAACTGGGAGAAGGAATGTCTTCTGTTCTCTTGCCAAGTTCCGTAACTGTACAATACTGTGCAAGTGTGTAATACAGAATGCAGTTTTGTTAGGAGGTCTTTTTAAGAGCAACTGATCCCAAATAAAAGAAACCAAAAGTGATGAGTTCATTAGCTTGGAGGTATTCATGCCAATTAGCAAAGTTAACCTGCTTTCAGTGGTTGCAAATCACTTCAGAGGACAGAAATAAAAAATGCATTGTCCCTATTTTGCTGTCAAGCTATTTTGTTATACGCTAGCGTTTTCCTATATAAATGAGTTCTGCCGTGGCCCTTGCATTTCTTCCCTAACAAAAAAAAAAAAAAAAAAAAAAATACAGAAATGAAGAAATTGGACCAAGGCAAATAACTGAGGCTTTCAAAGATGTCCTTTCTGTAGACTGTAGTGGCCAGAAGGCAATGGGATACTCTTACATATGTATTCCTTTTCCTTTGCTCATGTCAGTGGCAAAATATATGGAAGTATATGGAACTTTTATTGCATGGTTAACTTGCCACAGGGTTTACTGTGCTTATTCTGCTGTTTTTCACGAGTGTGCCACTGACAGGAGTTCCTTTAAGTGGTACTATCACACCCTGCTTGATCTGAATAAAGCAAAGCAAGAGACAGTTTGGGTATATTTTATTAGATATCCCAATTCAGACCAGAAGACTTTTCCTTTTGAGGCCTTATTATGTGAATTGCTACTTCCTTTATGATGCTGTTTAGGTTGTGACTGTATTAGTGTTCCAGAAGGCTAACACTTTTGTGATTGAAAATGTAAAAGAAATGAACTATTTTAACAAGGAAGCATTTTCTACAAGAGAATCTTCAGATATGTCTCATTGGAAAAATGCAGTTGTTTAAATGATTTATTCCATATCAGTTGCTGGTTAATGAATGTAAAAATTTGTTTGTTCCTACATTGTTTGACAGACTGCCATTACCAGATCATAAATTTATGGGCTACTGGAAAGTCGATCAGCCGGGGAATGCACAACAGAAAGTGCTGTGTCCAACAGAAACGCAAAAAATAGATGTAAAGGTTTGTCTTTTTATTCATATAATCCTGTTTTTCTGTATTGGGATGTGAAGAATCTGAAATGTTATTAATTTCTTCAGGAAAAAGAGTGTATACAAAGCGTGATCCTTGTTACCTGTTCTTGGGGTTTTTATACTGACTAGAAATATGAATGCTTTTGTATACCTGGCCTTTACAATGTGAGATGTGCTTTAAGATACGTAAGTTTGGTCAGAAGTTTTTGAAAACAAATTTTTATAAGGATATTGAAAATACCATTTTTGAAGCTGATTTGGATGCTTAGAGTTGGCCAGTTTCAGGCCCCAGATCTCAATTTTTAAATGAGATCAGAGACTGAAAAGAAAGCTGTTTTCGGTTTCTGTTTTACATGCAGCTGAATTCTTACGGGTCTTTGGCACTGCCAAGTTTGAATCTGAACCTTTGGTACAACTTGACTTGCAGCCAAAGCTTCTAAGTCCTTTTCAGCTTTGAGTTCCTGTCTTAACTTCAGTAATTATTACAGCAATGAATAAGGAAAAACCTGAACTGCTAATGTGATGTAGGGGTGAGATTTAAACTTTATAATAATAAATTGCCATTGAACTTCTTTGAAACAAAAATATTCTGATTTTTTTCCTTGTATGGACTGTGTTCTATCAGTACATGATACCTCCTTCATGCCACTGAGCAGTAATAGTTTAAAACCAATAAAATACTAAAGAGGAAAGGCACGATGGTTCCTACACTGTCAAGAAAATGTCAGTATGGTCATTCAGAGAGCTTGCAGGAAAACATTTCTTCTTCCCTTTTATGTATTTAGTAATTGGTCTGTTTCAATTGTTAATGTATTAACAGTCTTGAAGAAGACTTCTTGATTTCCATAAAGAATGGTGAGTGAATATTTTAGCAAGACCTCATTGTTACCATTTGTTTTAGGGCCCTGTGTACTTAAATATCCAAGGATTTCCACTGGAACGACATGAAGCCAGGTCGCTCAGTTTTACAGAACAACTTGCTTTTTGGACGCTGCCTTTGGGTGAAGTTAACTTAGTTTGTGATGTCACGGTAACAAAAGGTGCGGTAAGAAAAACTAGGAATTTTTGTAATGATCCCCAATATTATAAAGATGTGAAATATCCTAGCGATGAGGAAAAACTAAGCTGTTGACTTCATAAGTTCTCACCGAGAGCCAGTGGCAGAATATAAAAGGGCAATATGAGGGTCTCTAAGGGTAATGGCACCACTTTGGTGCATTTATAGTAGTGTGTATTTCTAGTTACGTTTGCAAGGGAGTATAAGAATAATACTAAGAATTGCAATATGGGAATGAAGGGTATGGAGTATAGGAATGGAGTATAGGAATAATAATATATCTTTTTGCACTTTTTTTAGCAGTAGATAAAATACAAAAATAATCAGCCACTGAAATAGGAACATAATTTCACTGAGACATCATGGTCTTTGTAAGGATATGCATCTTTCTCAAACTAAGAGAAGAGTAAGTACTTAAAGTAGAACACAGCCACAAAATTGCAAGTTTGTCTAGTTTTTATGTTCAACACTGTATTGCTTCAGAAAAACAATTTTTTGGCTTTTCCTCGCTCTCTAGGTCAATTCAGTTTTAAATCAAGTATTGTAACTTGCAGAGTGCTGTGGTTTGGTTTTTTTTTTTTTCCCCATGCTTATACCACTTTAAATTCTTTCTCACTGGATCAAGCCTGCCTTAGTTACCTGTCCTACTTGTGACCAAAAGTGAATTGCTTCATTGGGAATATTCATAAATGGGTTTGAGGTTCATCATTGAACATGTCTAAACTTTATTGCATATTTTGCATTCATCCCATGTTTAATTATTAAATATGTTAATTGAAAGGAAGGGTGAGATAGAGAAGGAGGGAGAACCAAGTTTATAAACAAAAACATCTGAACAGATTTTGAGTATAATAGTAGCCAGCAGGTGCTGCAGTTGTATCTACACAAATGTGCCTTGGACCACTTGTTTAAAGAGTTAATAGTGTTGTGGCAAGATTCTGACTGTTAATGTTTAGTTACTATCAAGAGAACTGTTCTCTCTTTGTCTTCCTGTGCCAACAGTGGTAATTTTGCTGTACATTTTGCTCTATCATCCGCTGACTTTATGACATACATATTTCCAGAAGAGCAATGCACGATCTCAGTAGCCTTTCATTATATATTCTTAATAATAATAATAATAATATTTTCTTATTTCAGAAGAAGAAGACGAAAATGTTCTTTATGTTACTACGTGCAATCCTGTTTCCTTGTACTTCATGAATGTTTCTAGTAAGAGTGGAT
This sequence comes from Podiceps cristatus, assembly GCA_000699545.1. Lineage (NCBI taxonomy): Eukaryota > Metazoa > Chordata > Aves > Podicipediformes > Podicipedidae > Podiceps > Podiceps cristatus. The sequence goes on along the minus strand of KL261878.1, from coordinate 64,457 downwards.
ACTTTCTGGATCTTTATGACCTCTTCCCAAGAACAGTTGGAAACGTGTGGCAACCTTTTGTGACTCTGGCACCACTGGGAAATCCACTCAAAGGTCAAGTGGTTCTACATGAAGAAGAGGTAAAAAAAAAATAAGATACAGCTCAATCTTTAGTCATGAGCAAAGTAGTATCACAAGGGTAGGATCGCTGAGGAGTCTACCTCTATAGACTGAAATAGCCTGGGTAAGCCTAACCCCTTCTGAATGTTCTTTTTTTCATTGCACTTGAAGCTTGGGAGTTGCCTTCAACTTTAGTTTTTATGTGGAGATTTTCCTCTTGCACTCTTTAGCTGGACAATGTCCTTTTGCGTTCTTGAAACTGAGTTAATAGATTCATAGATTCATAGAAAGGTCTGGGTTGGAAGGGACCCCAAGGATCATAGAGTTCCAACCCCCTGAGTTCTACCTGATTATCTTATTTCTCTTACTGATAGAGGGAGATTGGCCTTCATGGGAGAAAGGGAGATAGTGAGTTGAATTCAGGAGTCTCAGTCAAGCAGCATATGTTTGCAAAGTAAGCTGTTTTTTTGATCTTAAGTTCTTCTCCGATCTTGTCCCCTTTTTACTTTTCAAATAGTATATGAAAGAGACATTCTCTGAGTCGCAAAGTAAAATGTTGCTTGTATTTGCTTCGTGCATCTATTTTTGATTTGTGGGTCCTAATGATTCTCATTCTGTAGCATCTGAAGTACCAAGACTAGAAAGACGACTATGTAAGCCTTGACATCTAGTGTATCACCAATGCAAATTTAGAACCACTGACAACTTTGGTATTGGTTTGACTCAAATTCTTTTTTTAAAGTCAAGTATCGCATACTTTCCACATACTTTCCATTACTATCAGTGAGCTGATAGGAACATGTCCAATCCAAAACTTCTTTGCCCAGGAGTGGGAAGAGACAACAGTTGATAGAGTGCTGCTGCTGTTGATTTTTTAATATTAATAACAGTTTATTATGTTACCTGCCAGTCATAGTGGTTTGATATGGGCATTTAATCTGGTCATTATTGTTGGTTGTTTTTTCCTTTTCCTTTGTTGTTCTGAATTTTTTCTGTCCATTTTTCAGTAGGTGAGAGACTTCAGTCTAAGAGAACCTTTCCTACATTGGGTTGAGGTATTAAGTAGTTTTCAGTCATTTCATAACTAGTGTCTCTGCGGTACTGTTGTTCCAGGAATGTTTGTCAGGTGCTGACACCACTTTCTGGTCCCAAACACTACAGTTAAGCTTGATGCCTTATGAGAAACACAATTCTTCCGCTTTTAGTAGAACTGCCTATGCCTTCTTTAGCTTTGCCTTGGACACTTTCCAATGCCAATTGAAAAAAATATGATTCTAAAGTTACCTGCTCATGGTGTTTGCCTGTGCAGTTGTCTTGGACAGCTATAGAAGTACCATTTGGCCTGTTTTGAGATGCACATAACACATGTTTGGTTCTAAACAATCCTTGGCCTTTTTTGGCAAAGTAAATGGAGAAAACTGTAAAACGGATGGCAGTCTATCTCGTGTCTAAGAATGTTTAGAATGTCTTATGCTTTTTAATATAAAGCCTAGCAATAATCTTTGCTTTCTAAGTCTCTAAAATTCCTACTGTGAAAATAATTGTCCTGCTAGTTTTGGTTTTAACCAAATCACAGTAGCATTTGGTGTCAGCAATGAAGTTTTTATCAAAGGTTATATATGAAGCTTTAGGTAGTTAACTCTGTGACTGGTTTTACCTGTCCTCATGGAATATATTTTTCAGTCACAGTATGAGTTAAACTCTAAAATAAACTTTGTTCTGTGGAGAAACTATGGTAGCTCAGTGCCCATTTCCATATGACTTCAGTTGAGCTGTAACCTCATGTTTTACTCCGTCAAAGCTTAGATATTGCTAGTTTCAGTCTTGCCTTTCTTAGCAGGCGCAACAGGTGAACAAATCCTCTCTGACAATAAGCCTATTTTATACTGCTGGAAAATAATACAGAATTACAATATTCTGAATGTTTTGCATTATCTTAGGACTTTTTACATAGTGTTAACATTAAGATAGACCTTACTTATTGAGTGTGGAAAATTGTTTCATTAAACTACAAACTTAGTTGTAAAAAGTCATTGTATACTTAGGACACCATTCAAAAGTAATTTTAGACTTCTTGAGGAACTTAAGCATCTTGCACAGAAAAAATTTATGAAAAAAAAAAGATTCTCTTGTGAATTGTAGTCCATGGATATGAACATGCATTAGTAATTTGTTTGGGAGTGATTTTTAAATGAGGCACCAAAGCGTGAGTCAGACGAATGCTGCTGTTGTCCTCACAGGCACTGCTCTCCTTCCATACTTCAGGGCTCATGTGTTAGGATCTCCTCATTTCTAGTTCCCACTTAATCAAAAGAGGGATTCTCAAGTGGTTTAGTTTTTCCACGTAGAGCTTAGGTTTTATTCCCAACTCTTCCTGCAGTGGAGTCATGCAAAAATCATGTACTTTCTTTGTGCTCCTGTGAAATGAGGTGCATATTGCTGTATATGAAATTAAATCCATTATTATTGATGTTGGCAGGTAAGCATATAGTCTGTGCTAATCATCCAAGTACCTTCTGCATATGTTGAGAAGATAAAGTTGACCTGCAAGAGCAGTTCATCCCAGCTAAGGTGAATTGCCCTCTGGAGGTGCCTCTCTCTTTCCCCTGGCTACGGAAGGAGCCTTGACATATAGTCAAGATGCCTACCTTCAGGTGTACTTAGGTCACTGGCAGCCGTAAGCCCAGAATTTGCAGCATTCACATGTTAAGACAAGTAGATTAGTGGCACATCTGTATTTTGGGCAAGGCTCCAAGGGTTAGCTACTTGTACTAAGGGTGCATCAAACAGATCTTCAAGTAAAATAAATGATGAGGTTCATCTACGTGTATTTGCAAAAAGACCGAGAAATATTAACAATATTTGTAGAAATAAGAAGTTGCATTTATTGAATAAAAAGGTCCACTTGACAGCTGATATTTCATAAATAATATAATCCATTAATTAGACAATACCAAAAGCTAAAGATTTTTCACAATTTTTTGTTTTCATAAAGGTCTTTGGAGATGAATGTTTCTGACTAAGTTATAAAAAAAGAACAATTCTAAATGGATGATAACCTTATTGGAAAGGATGACATGATGATATTGTGGCTCTTCAAACAAGCTTGTGTGATTTATTTCCCAGATGACATCCATCTGGATTCGGTAGAGCCCTCCAGTGAAATAAAATGAAAAATCACCATTCCTTCCTGTCCTTTTAAACAGAATTTTACTAAAACTAAACTCCTCAGGGATTTAACTTAATAGCACAAATCAGAAATGTATCTTCTTTCAAGCCACCTTTGCATCTTCTTGGAAGAAAGAGTAGATAATTCCATTCCTTGTGGTGACCAGTGGTCTCGGTAAGCACAACCTGTTTTGACTCTGTCTTTTTGTTCAGACTAAGCTGATAGACTTTGAAAAGACTCTTCAGAAATCTCAAGTCATTTCCTCATAAGAATGGAATTGCATTCATCTTTTCAAAGCAGCAATGCCTCTGCCCTGCCCTCCCCCCAAGTACTTCAGGGCGTACTCCTATTGCCTGTAAAGCTTCATGCCCACTTATTTCACTTTTCTTTTTCTTTCTGCACCTATTGCATTTACCACTCAGAAGGAGAGCAAATGCAGATTGAAAAGAATTTTGATAACTTCATGCATGATTTTATATGGGATTATAGGAGGAAAATGCACACGGAGAATGGATTTGCATGTAAATTAACTGCACACTTCCATTCTTTCTTACAAGCACTTTACTCTGTTGAGAGGCTACAACTGGACGGACAGAGTAACCTACAGTCTACCTCAGGGAGCACAGCAAGCTTTGCCCAGGCAGTGTCCTGCCAGCATCCTTTAACTTTACTTTTGTCTTTCTCAGTCAGGAAGTGGGGTAGGGAGGGAAGGAGAGAGGGAAGTGCTTTTCCCTGTCGCACATGCTGCTGGAGCTCTTTGTCAAAGCTCTCAGATAGCGAGAGAGTCTAACATGGAGATGCACATCGCTCACTACACATAGAAGATGGCAAACGTGCTTTAAATGAAGACTTTTTTTATCAGTTTGTGATCTAGCCTGAATGACAAGTCCAGAAGAGGGCCACAAAGATGATCAGAGGGCTGGAGCACCTCTCCTGTGAAGATGGGCTGAGAGCTGGGGCTGTTCAGCCCAGAGAAGACAAGGCTCCAGGGAGACCTTCCAGTCCCTAAAAGGGAGCTATATGGAAGCTGGAGAGGGACCTTTGACAAGGGCATGTAGGGATATGACAAGGGGTAACACATTCAAACTGAAAGAGGGTAAATTTAGATTAGATATGAGGAAGAAATTCTTCAGCATGAGGGTGGTGAGGCACTGGCACAGGTTGCCCAGAGAAGCTGTGGCTGCCCCATCCCTGGAAGTGTTCAAGGCCAGGCTGGACGGGGCTCTGAGCAGCCTGGTCTAGTGGGAGGTATCCCTGCCCCTGGCAGCGGGGTTGATGATCTAGATGATCTTTAAAGTCCCTTCCAATGCAAACCACTCTGTGATTCTATGATATGGAAGTACCTGCAACATACTAGTAGTAACATCTGGAACCTCTAGTCCCCATAATATTCCGATGTATGTTTTCAGGAGGAAGGGTGTATTTTCTTCAAAAACTAATTGATGTCATTAAATTCTCTTCTTTTTATATGACTTACATAAGACTATCCTTTTCTATAGGCACACCTGGTATAAAAGGAAAGGTGTGTTTATACAGAAAGATGTACCCCTTCTTTAGAAAAGGTGAAGACTTCCTTTTCGATAAGCACAAAGCTTATATCTCTGCTTGCTGTTCTCAGTTCACTGACATCTCTAGTACAATCAAGTCTCCAAAATCATCTGAGAGACACCACTTGCGTTAATTAGAACACCATTAATCTACTTGCATAGATCTCTCTATTTCTGAAGGCATGGAGGTTTGACCCCCAATTCATAAATTCTTGAACAGACTTTTTTCACTTGAAACTAATGAACAATATGATATGTCTGCATCTGATCCCAGTATTTACAGCATCAGGATTGTTACGTAGGTATCACTCAAGGGGTCCTTGAGTGGCACTAATAGAAAAGGTGCTTGTGGGACAGGAGGCAAGGAGAGGTAGGGAGGCGTTACCCTGCCAAGCTGAGAATCAGCCTCATCTGAAGCTGTCAGCTAAGAAGAGTCTGTGTGAGCTTGCTTGCTCAGGACATGAGCATTGAGGGCAGAAGAGAACAAAACTGAGAGTGAGTTTGAGGAGAATACAAGAGGGTTAAACTGCATTATTTGTACTGTCCCAGTCTGAAAGTGGAGTTTATTCCTCCTCCTAGCTCTCATCTCTGTCTGTGAGACCATAAGGAACAACTTCCCATACCAGCAAAGTGAAATCACAGCCCTGTTTGGTTTAAGGTCTTTTAAGAGGAAAATGCTGGCTAAAATAAAAACAGCAGTAAGGAAAGGGAAACTTTGCAGTAACTAAAAATAAAGGCACACCACTTCATGAGATTGGTTATTGCATCTCTCCAGAGTTTGGAATTCCAGACATCGGGGTCAGGAGGTCGACCAAAGGTTACTTTTCTCCCAGTGAAGAACAAACACAGCGGAATTGCACACCAACGTCTTTTCCCAGCCCACTTGAAGAGTTGCCAAAAGCTGCTCTTGGATGTGTTTGCAAGTGACGCAAAAATCTATTCTTAAACACAGACAGAATATACATCAGTCACTTAGCACAGAAGGAAACCATTAACATCAAAAGGGGTGGAGTAGAGAGGCTTTTTATATTACCAACTGCTCTCATAAATTTAATGCTAAGTGGAAGAATGTAATTGATTAGTATGTGTTCTTTATCTCACATGGAAGGCTAATGCATTGCTTGGGTACAGCAGTGCTGTTGCAGAATTGTATAAATAAAATATGGCAGAAAACCAAAATCCAAAGCAAGTGCCCTATTTTTTTTCCTGAACCACATTTCTATAATTTTGGTTTGTAATACATAAGCAAACTTCTTTTTTTAGAAGTATTGAACTCTAGCTGAAATTCCAAAATGCTTCAAATAACATGGTAATATTTTAAATGCTTTACCATATTTAGCTTCAAATGACTGTCATTATTAAATAAAGTTAATTCTGCCAAATAATCCTAGTGAAAGTATGAAGCATACCCCAAAAGAACAAAACTGCTGTGAATCAGATTGTTTGTATTTGTTTTATTTAGGAGAATCTGTGGGAATTTATGTTTTACTCCCTTAAGGTCGGTTGTGCGTTATTGCAGATGTTGTACGTAGACGGTTTACTTTTAGTCAGTCCTTGCAGAACCTAATGTCCTTGTAGAACCTAACATTTCCCTGAATGGCAAACAAAAAAATCAACACAAGGCTTAATTAACTTCTTTTGTGCCTTTTACATTTCATTTGATGCAGTTAAGGTTGGCCCTGAACGATTGTTCTCTTGAATTCCTGGTTAAACACATTTGGAGCAGTTACAGTACTTTGTAAAAAGAAATGTTTAAAATGCCCTAATCATTTGACAATGTGTGGACCCTGGGACATTGAGTAAAAAACTGAGAAACTGAAGAAGTTCAAACTTTAGCAGATGATATTTTCACATATGATGTGAAGGACACTTGCTCCACTTTCTTCAGTATCCTGTCTGCTTCTGATCTCCATCCTCTTGAGTCATCCTGCTGTCCCCCAACAGCTCTCCTACCTCTAACACTGTAAGAGTCTGAGCACGCAGGGCACGGAAGGGTTGTCACCCACTGGGATGTTTAATAGGCTCCATGGTATCAGAAGTATGAACTTGAAGAGATAGTACTAAGCCATTTCTTCTCTCACCAGTTTTTCACCTCCATTGTATCTTAAGTAATGGGTACTTTAGGAGAATGCTAAGAAAACATAAAACCTGAAATGAAATATTTTAGTGACTTGACAAAACAAAACTGATATGTCTCTCACCTGTAGCTGAGCACAGTTTGGACATGTAAACCATACTAGTCTAGTTCCTAGAGCTTATGCAGAAGTGAATGAGAGATGTGTAGATAAAACACTATGGAAAAACTGGAATATCATTCCAGCCCATTTGCATTTACTTAATCTCTACAATTAAATTTCTCCATGAGCTTTGAAAAGAACCAAGAAGATTCAGCCTGTATTTTCCAACAAAATCTTGATTATCTTTTTAAAATGTCCTAAGTCGCTACAGTTGCAAAAGTGCTTCAGGTAGATTTCTTGTCTCTTAAATGGGCTTGAGATGTACACAGATCTGCTTTTCATTTGCAGAGCAATGTTGTGTTGTTGCTGGATACAAACAATGGTGCCCTTCGCCGACTTTTGCTCTTACCAGATGCTCAAGAGTCTCCTAAGAGAACATCTTGGTGGAGCAGCAAAGAAGAGATGGTGAGGAATAGCACCTGCCTCTATTATACTAAGGGGATTTTTTTTTCTAATCAAAGCTCTAAATTGGAAAAAACACCTCAGGTTCATTTATCTTTCTGTTTTTACATCCCAAGCACTTAATTGTTTACTCATACGGATGTTTAAATGCTTTAAACGTAATAGCATTGTTACAGAATAGTGATATGAAAAATATAAGTTGTATTGTCTGAGGATATGTATCTCTAAAATATCCCTCTTTGGAGCTAGAACTGGGAATAATGGAGCATTCTGTTACAAGAGATGATGTCCAAAATAATGAACTGCAATGAATGATGCAATTATATGATATATGCAATTATATCACATGATGCAACGATGAATATGCAATGATGCAATTATATGACTTGGGATAAGGCAGGCTAGGTAGCATTTGAGAGGCAGTTAATGCCGTGGATTATTCTAAATAAAGGAAATATGTAGTACACTTTCAGGGGAGCCAGGGAAACTCACTGGGATGGATCTAGCAAACGCTAATTGCTGTATGATGTATTTTTCTACAGAGCAGCTACAAAATGTGCCGAGAGTTTTCACACAAAAACTGGCTGGTGTTCTACAAAGAGGCAGGGTGAGAGTAAATTATATCCTTGTAGTATATTGATTTATAACAGATCTTCTCGTGTACATCCCTATCTGATTATTCTTTTCTTGGCTTCCACTTTTACAGAAACCGCCTTATTGTACTTGATGTACTAGAGGGTCAAACTCATACCATCTCGCTTCCGATCAATCTGAAATCTGTTTTCCTGGTGGCTGAAGACCGGTGGCTCTTGGTGGAAAATGAAACAAATCAGTTAGTCAAGCCTAGTTTTCTTGATGGCATTATTTCTTTTTTGTGTCTTGTTTATGTTCAGGAGTTTCACTCCTGGTCTCAAGAGTTGGGTTTTTTCAGTTTGTGAGACTGGCTAGACTTAAACAGTTGGTGTTTAAGATGCAGATTTGCTCTGGTGAAAGTGCAGGTATGCTTTTAGAGAAGGAAATGAACAGGATATGCCTGCCTAAATTCATGCCTCTGAAAATCCAGACTGGCATTGATTGTATGCATGTTAATACTGGTTTTACTTTTTTTTATTGATCCTCAGAAATGAGAATGTTGGTGGATCTAGCTTGGGAAATACAGCCACATCATCCAGGCTTAGTGCCTGCTTGCTTTACTTTCATGGTCATGTGAAAGAAATGTTACTCTGCTGCCTTATTTTTATAAATGCACAGCATATAAAAGAGTGTAAATATTTATCAGAAGACAAATCTGCCACATGCTGGCTTACGCTTTCCTATCTCACAGATGTTTGGTAAATCCTAATTTTAGCAAAAGGTGTTGATAACCTTGTTTATATAAATGTAGAATGTTTTCACTACTTCAGAAGATAGAAGTCCTTGTTTAGAGTTAGAAGCTTAATCAGGAATTATTATAAATGCATATCCTTTACAGGAAATTTCTTTTAACCAAGCATGCCCATATGGAAGCTGAAGACAGTGAGGTTTGCCAGCTGTATGCATTGAGGGAAGAGCCAGCTGACATGGGATTTGGCTTAACAACAGGTATTGAATGCAAGCTTGGCTTGTTTTTTTCTTTTTTTAAAATCATTTCTGTGTTTACAGCTGCACAAACGAGGCTCTTTAAAGGTTTGGGTAACCTCTCTGATTCTTTTTTTGTCCTCCCCTTATCATGTTTGCTTAATAATAACTTTTCACAAAGCATGGCACATTCCATGCTGAAACTTCAGGTTGTTTGAATAAAACATCTTTGTTTCATGGTAGCATTTAAGACCCTTAGTCATGGAGTTTTGTATAAGCATATAGAATGGAAAAGGAAAAAAGATTGCCAGGCAGGAATTAGAACATAGGAATAAAAGGGTCCAAATACGTTGATGAGTCTGGTCTGTACTCTGTTGCAGGTCTGGTACACTCACTCAGATTTGCTAGAAAACATTTCCCAACGCTTCCAAAAATACAAAAGACCTACTGTTAAAACAGAACAGAAGTCACAGTTTCTGAAGTTCTGCAGATAGTGGCCATCACACTTGTGATTGAGGCCATCACACCCGTGTTAAAAGACAGGGCAAATTTATTCCGTAAAATTCCCAGATGATGCTAGGCATTGAGGGGATGTCTTGGCTACGGAAGAAGGCAGAGATTTCCAATGATTATCATTCTGCCTCGTAAAATATGCCTGTCTTCAGATCTGATGGCATTTTCAACCATTTGATCACGGTGCACAGAATCTTTTGTCTGCATGGTTTAATAGCACTGGAAGTACCTATGCATCCGACCTAACAGTTTAGAGGCTTTGGCTTATCTCCAGCGTCTCTCAGAAAGACAGACAGAGGAAAAATACAGAGAAACCACTTTGTTAAAGAGGGATGAAGTTTTTTCCTAGTCCTTGTGGCTAGCATAAGTATGAAGAATGAGATCAACACAGTCTAAACATGATATTAGCAAATGTTATTTACAAATAACAAATACGGCTCATTTTACACAAACCACAACAAATTGGATATCAAGGACTCTAACCACAGCTTAAATATCCAGGATCCTTTTTATCTCTTGTAGTTTACTCTATCAATTTATCAAGCTCCATCAGAGCACAGTAGTTTCCTTCCTCTTACTACCTTATTTAGAAACCGTTATAGAGTATGATCCTCAGATGGTTAGAAATGTTATTATAATTTCCAGTCGCAAAGTATTTGTGGACAGTTTGTTGCTGCATGCTTTTTGTGCTATTTTTATCCTTCGTTATCTTATTTCTTCTCCTCCAATCTAAAATGTTATATCCCCTCTCCACTTTTTTCCAAATCATCCAGCAAACCCCGAATGTAACATCTTCAGCCTGTTCTCATTCTTTGAGGCAGAACCTGTGGCAGGAGAACTAAGAAAAGGTAGACCGGTGTGGGTTTTTCACTGACCCAAACCAGTAGCCCATTCATCTTTTAAGGGAGGAAAGATTTTCTCCCACTGTCAGGTAAACAAGATAGTCCGCCCTTTGAAGTAGGAAGCATGTATGCTGCAGAACTAAAGATGACAGGTTCTGAATGTGTTGATAATTTGAGGCAAGTTAAAGGGCTGTTACAGTTGCACGGAATAAAATTTAGTTTTCCTTAGCTTAAAGAAAAAGAAAACTAGGCCATTATTTACCAGAAATGTGTTGCAAGTAACATTTAAATTGCAAAGACAGCAAGACAGCTACCAAGAAATGTCGCGTTGACACTTACTTGTGCAAACCTACAGTTTGCCTTTTTTGTGCATTTGCATTATAACAGTCTTTAATGAGATCACATGCTGTTCTATTCCGTAGGCTTCCTGCCTCATTTGCACAGTAGAAGGCAAAATTAAGTGGTATAAGCAACTACAAAGCTAGTATTTCCCGATTTTAAGTACTTAACTTTACAAAAATAACATTGTTTCCTGAGTTTTTTTCCATGTTATAGTATAGTATAATCAAATCTTCTGCTTTTTAGTAATTTTATGCTCAAACTAATGGGAATGATCAGTGCTCAGCACTCTTACAGTTAATATTGTTTCCTATCTCACATCTGGATTTAATGACTTTCATTTTGTTTAATTTCCCTGTTTAGCATCAGAACTGTGTGTGCCGCATGCAGTTTCAAGTGACCAGCTATCTTCAGAAAACCTCAGTGCAGCTGTGGGACAAAAAATCAGCTCCCCCAACAGGATTTTGTCAGATGAACATAATTATGCTACTATTGTTATTGGTTTCCCAGACCTCTTGGTAAGTACTTGGAATTATTATACAATGAAGTAATATGATCTCATTTATTCTGTAACCAGTTAAGTACCTGTTTACCGAATGATATGGAAAAAGAATGACAAATTCATGTAGTGTACACCATTTGGTAGGGCAGTCTAATCTAGAGGGATTTCAGTGAAGTTTGAAATAATAAGAAATTGGACAACATAATGTCTAGCATTAAAAAAATTCATTGTAGGTAAGTTCTGAATAGTGTTGGTTAGAGGAATATTTTCGAAATCATGTGGTTTTATGGATTTTGAATTAAATAGAACCACTGAGAAAAGGGATGTCAGTATCATTCTGGAGTGTTCAGTGTGAACTTTCTGCTCAGTGTGCAGCAGCTAGCAAGACTCTAGATTTAAGAAAAAGAAAAAAGGCACAGAAAATGGTAACAAAACTACACAGCCTCTTCACTGTTTAATGATGTAGTTAAGTGTAAATAGTGCATGTAATTGTGCTCACTCTTGTGACACAGTAAAGGACCAGAAAAGGAAGCGAAAGTTAAGAGTGTAATGACTAAGGCTGTTGCAAGTAGTGGAGGTAAACGTGGGGAAAATAAAAGCGGTATGTTTAGTTCTTTGGATTTATTTATGTTTACTACCTAGTGATATATAAAAAGAGTGGTGCTTATGGAACAAATAATTCTATGTTATGTTTGCTTAATAAATTTGAGCAAATTAGAAAATTTAATTGTTAACAGACATCAATTTTGGGAAAGCCAAATGATAGAAGAAAATACGCTGAAATCTAAAACGATTCAAAAGTATGTTTTTGTCAATAAGACATTCCCTGTCTTTGTAATTAGCTTTTGAGTTTTACTTGATTGGGATTTATATTACCAGATTGATTATACTAGCTTTCCATATTACCTATAATAGAAGTGAGGTTATTGCTGGAAAAGGGAGGTAGTCTACAGGGGGCAGTGCTAAAGATGCTGCACAGTTCAATACCAACGCTGGTGATGAAACATTTTGCCCTCCCTGATTTGGACTGAGACCCTGTCTTTCCTTATACGTGTTTTTAAATGTCCGTGTGAACGTCAAAGAGGGAGTGCTAAAGGTGAATGTGAGGGTGGTGGGACGAAACGTCGGACTTGGTGTTTAGTGTTAGTGGTGTAGGTGTTTGCATATGAACAAGGTATCTAAGCCTTTACTCATAGTAGCAATCAATGCTCAGCTGACCAAATGTAGTGGCCTTCCTCAAGATGAAGTGATTTGCTCTCTAGGCTCTGCTAGACGGTAGCAGGAGATGAAGCACCTGGCTTACATTTGTGTCTCTGAACCTGGAGCCGAATCTCAGCCTTAGTGTCTAGCTTTGAATTCGTTGATTAAATATCTGTTTATGTTTATCTGCATTAGTGGAAACTTAGATTATGGTAACATGGTTTGATTCCAGATTAGGTTATTTCAATGCTTTCTGTTCCTGGTTCAACATGGAGAAAAAAAGTTTATTCAACTTCAGATCTTCAAAGAGTCTCAATTCCTAAAACTTGTGTAAGTTGTCTGTTGTTTTTCACTCCTATAGGAGTTTTTAATGACAAAATAATCCAGGTCGTTTCCTTGTCATGTGGTGACATAAGAGGTAACCACAGTAGCTACATTTGATTTGAAATTAGATAAGAAGTAGAACTTATCAAGAAACGTTTGTCCTTACACTCAATAATAGTAATGTTTTCTTCAGTAGAATCTTCCTCTCTTGCAGTCTCCCAGTGAAGTATACAGCTGGAAAAGAAACTCCTCTCTGAGTCGCAAACGTGCTTCTCCTTCTGATCCATTTTATTATGGAGCCCGGAGGAAAACAGGAGCTGCAAAACAAACCAATTGTGTAACTTTATTGGCTTCTAATCAAATAGTCAGAATTTTAGCACCTGGAGATGTGCCTTTGAAAGACATTAACCCAAAAGGTAAGAGGTTCATATACTTGAGCTGCAACAACTGTACACACTTGTTTTTGTTTTGTAAACTGCAATCACTCGTGAATTTTTCCAAAATGTTGTCAAAGAAACACAAAGCAAGCAGTTGAGGAGGAATGAGAGTAGTTGCACTCATTTTTTAAAATTAATTTGGATCTTATTAACATGCTGAATTGTACTTCTGAGGAATTAACACCATGAATATGCCAGTAGATGGGGTCTCACTCTGCCCACACTGGAAACCAGCTACAGGAATACAATCAGTCCAGTTCCACAGTTGGCTTTCACCAGTATTTCCAACCTCTGCTCAGTGCCACACAGGCACGCGGTGATATGGCAAACCTGTTGTCTGTCTAGCTCAGTATTCTGACTCCAGCAAGGCCTATAGGAGAGGCTCTTTCGGGAACACATGTGAACCTGGCTGCTTCTGTGGTTTTCCCTTCATACTTTCTCAACACTCACAGTTGTATCCTTTGGGATGTTTCAGGGGACATCCCTGCCTCAGACTTGAAATCTCCTTTTAGGGACCCGTTGTCCACAAGTTTGTCTGATCCCTTTTTGAATTTGCATGTCTCCACAGCAAACTCACAAGTTCAGTGCTGTCTGTGATCAACTGATCTCCTGCCAGGTGCATCGAGTGCCCCTCATTCTAGCGTTGCAGGGTTCAGTGAATAACAGTTCTGCATTCACCTTAACCATCACCTTCATGACTTTGTAAACTTCAGTCACATCTGCTTTCTCTCCAAGCTGAAGAAACCAAGACTTTTTAGTTCTTCTCTTGTCCAAGAGAATGTTGCATGAGCAACATTCACATAGAGCAAAGCCATCACTTGTACACTAATAAAGCAGGTATAGACTGCAGATCTTCAGACTTTTGTACTGCCATGCTGAGCTTTCTGTTATCATTGTAGCTTAAGCTTTTTCAGCCAATAACTAAAAATATACCGATTGGTGCTAAATAACAACATCTGTGAGTTTTGCATTAATTACCTCTAGAAATCAAAAGGTCACTATCAAGATATTTGTATATAGTAGAATTACAGGGTTTTATAATTCATCAGCACAAGAAGCTATTCCTGATTTGTTCTGTATGCGAGCTCTGTCACCGAATAAAACCTTTATTCCAAATTAACTCCTTTTACAAAATAAACAATCTATCTGCCCTCATTTAATGCAGATTACCTTTACTGTGTAGAGAAATCCATTTATTTATTATGAAAAGGATAAAACATTTAATTGACTAAAGAAGCAAATTCAAGGATATAAACAGGGTAGAAAACTGAAGTTACCTACATTTGTAAAGAAAAGGTTAGCTTTTAAAAAGATTAAACTTAACAGAGTTAGTGTGACAATTGTGGAAATATCAGGCTGTAACCTCCTCATACCTTATAAATGGCTGACGGGTCAGACTGGGTCCTTTCTTTTAGGCCTTCATAGTGACAAAGGAAAAAAAAAATCTTGACTCTGAAGTGGATAGTTTAAAAATCCAGAAGGAAAATCTTCTGAGCTTTTGTTAATTTGGGAGTGAGGGAGGGATACAGTGCTTCCAAATGATACTGAAAATTGAGATCTTGACAGTTATTTTTAAAAGTCTTTTAAGTTGCTGTGTTATATAACACTTATAATGCTAGATTAATATAATTAAAAAACAGGGGACATTCTTCATGAATCCTGGATACCAGTGACCTGAGCGAATTATCTGCCTGAGAACTGGCTTCTGTCTGACCAAGCAATTTAATTTATGTCTGTTGTTATATCTGAACAAGATACTAATGATTTTTTCCCCTCAACTATGGTGAAATATATTCATGAATAGTGATTGATAGCTTTAAATTTACAGAAAATTTTATGAGGTGTAGTTTGTACAGTGCTTTATGGCCTTTTGAGTTGAAAGATTTAAGATCTTGAAGATCATTATCATTGATTTTTCTTTTCTAAATGATGTTTTAATTTATGATTTACCAAAATTGATCTTAACTGAATCATATTTAATATGATCTTACTGGTACAGTTAAATTGGATCTGAGCCAGACTCTAGGTTTTCTATTCCATAGCCTTTTTTTTCAAGAATTCAGACATTTCCATATATCAGTTACTGGTCAGTTTTTCAAGTGGAGGAGGAGCTATGAGTGAAGTCCTACAGAAACCTGTGCTACTCAGCATGGTCATGAAAAAAATGGAAAAATGAATGAACAGTGAGGTGATGGTTTTTGCTGATGATACTGGTTTTTAATCATGGTAGAAAGGATTCACCATGAAGGATTGCAGAAGGACTACGATGCTGACTGCAGTAGAAATGGCAAATGAAATTCAGTATAGATAAATATAATGTACATGAAGGAAGAAAGAGTCCTAATTCTACATCTAAAATGGTGGGGCTGATCAGTACATCTCAGGAGCATGATTTTGGAGTTATGATAGACATTTTCATTAAAATATCAGTTCAAAGCTCAGTGGCAGTCCAAAAAGGCAAATCAAACGTTAAGAATTTCTAGGGAAGACGCAGAGAAAAAACTGAGAACATCTTTGTGCTGTTGTGTAAATCCATGTGTCCTTAACACTGTGTAGTTTTGGTCCTCCATCTCAAGGTGGGAGAAGGCTTAACTGGGCTATGTTCAGAAAAGGACAACAAGGATGAGCAAGATTACATCAGCCAAATCTCCTGCATGTGGAGACAAGATCAGGAAAGGGGCATATAGTAAAGTTCTACAAGAACATGTGTGGCATGGAGATGTGGAAAAAGAAACAATTTTACGCTCGGTACCAAAGCTACAGGACAGCTAAATAAGCTAGTGGGAATTTCATCAAAACAAACAAAAAGAGGTGGTTCTTCATAGAGCAGGGAACCAACCTGTGAAACTGCTTCCCAAAGGATGTTGTGAATGCTGAAACACGGATCCAAAGCAAAACTGGACAAACTCATGGAAAGTTACTAAATACATAGATGTAAAAACATAGACACCACCTTCAGCTTAAGAAGCCCCTAGATTGGAACTGGTTGGTGACTTGAGGAAAATACCATGTGTACTTGTCCATTCTTACACTTTTCAAGCATCCAACATCTCTTGGAGACAGGATACTAGATTAGAGAGATGTAGCATTGCTGCTGTTATGGCATGAATCCAAAATCTTTCAAGTGAAAAGGGAAAACAGAAGAAGAGAGATGGAAAGGTGAGATAATAAGATACTTTGTCCTTACTGTGCCCATTTGAGATCCAGTATTTGCAACCCTCTCTGCTGGGCTATTGTTTCTTCTGGAGTTTGCCTCTCAGTCTCACTAATTGACAGAATATTTAATTGAATGGACATTTAACTGCTACCAGTAGCTGCTTAATAGTCTTGGTCCCTTGGAGATCCAGTGTTGTTTATTCCTGATTGTGCTGCATAGTTCATGGGGGCCTTTGGACGTTTGGTTATCCGTCTGTGCTGTTGTTTCTGCTTTGGAAACCTATAGTTACTTACCTACGGAAGTTGTATAAGGCTTCATTCATAAGTCTTTGTACACTCACCTGGGAGATGGTATAGTCAAGCAGTGGCATCCTACTACATAAAATCAAGTATGTGACAGTCCCTTGACATTCTTGCCCTCACGTCTTATGTTGCTTTTGAGACGTCCTTTTATATATTTGCTTCAGTTTGTGTGTATCTCTGGCTTTCTTTCTCATCTTCTTGGACAACTGCTCAGTTCTGGCACACAGCCTTCCATTTCTATTAATAATTCAAAGTACTCAGCCAAAGTCTATCATACTCCAATATGTATTACCGAAACTGTTCCAGGAACAACAAGCAAAGAAATAATTTCCTTTATGTTCTATTGGAACTGTAAACCAGGATAATAGTTATGTTTGAAAAGAAACTATAACAAGTAATAATTTCCCCAAAGACTGCCAAATAGATGTATGACCACAAAATATAAACTCAGACAAGAGATCATGGCAGAATTCAGCAAATAAGTATTAATGTTTATTCTAAAATCAAGACTATAGAAATGAGGGCTACTTGAGAGCAAATATTTACTTGAATTCTCAGCACTTTCCATATATGAATATAAAATAACAGTCTATTACTAGGTGCATATCTCTATTAGTGTGACAGTAAGTGGAACAACATGTAGTGTAACACACAGCTACAGGAATAACCTCCACACATCATCTGGTCCACCTATTTATATAGGGACAAGATGACATATGTTTAGACTCTTAACTGACTTTGTCAAACAATTGGCCTATTGCAATGCTTCACTATCCACATATAAGAAAAATTTTTCCTAGTATCCAGCTTTTTTTGCTATAACAAAACTGAGTATTTCGTATCACCTCCACTCAGGATAGTTTTGCTCTCTTTATAAGGATCTATTCGATATTATGGGACATGTGGTTTTCCAAAAGAAAAAAAAAAATCTTTTTAGGGAAAAAAAAAAAAAAGTTAATTCCTTAGAGTTGTCCTTATAGTCCATCTGTTCTAACCTCTTTGTCACCCCCAAAACTATCTTGTGTGTCTACGTTTTCCTTGAAATTTGATGTCTAGAGCTTCACATAGCTATTTTTCTCCATCGGGCTTCGGTAAAAGAGGAACAAACTGCACTTGTTTAGGTCTGATGTTCATGTTTCATCATAGATTCTTGACTGCAGTTCTGGGGCCTGGCCAGTTTTCCCTGTGTTGCATTTAAACATTTGATTACCTTTTCTTCAGCTTCCTACTATACAATCCTTTGTCTTTTTCTAATTTAATTTGGTTGATTTGTGTTCTCTAATTTCTTAACTTAATTTTTAATTCTTATCCCACACTTCTACCCCTTCCAGTTCAGTATAAGCTGTATGTTCTAGATCTTCATCAGAATTTTTAATGTGTGTCCTATTCTCCATTACTACTGAAAGAGAGAACATTTTAAAACAGTAACAAAATCTAGGCAAAACAAAAAGTGCTAGGTGGCCCACAAACCTTCACTTTTCCAGACTTTTTTTCCTATTTCCAATGTGTTTGATATTTCCATTTTTATAGAGATGAGTGAAGTCAACAGATGTGTTACTGTAGATAGGCATACTATAGATATGTAGATAGGGTAGGTATGCATGAAGTGCTGTGGTGGGTCATTCTTTGTGCTCATTTGAATGGTAGATCCCCTTATACTGCTGATCTTACTGATCTGTTCTGTGTGTGCTGGATGCAAGCATCAACACTTCTCCAGGTAACATCACGCTGTCCTTCATTTCAAGGAGATGAAAGATACATTCTTTCAGAAGGAAAGAACAAAGGCTTTCATCTTGTGACAATGATATTTTGTACTCATACTATGCAGTGTAATTCAGTCTCCTGGTTTCTTTTCTGAAAAACTTAAGTTCCTCAATTTATTCCAGGCAGATGAAAGCCAGCTCCTAACTGGAAGCCACTTCTGACCTGTCCTGGTTTTGGCTGGGATAGAGTTAATTTTCTTCCTAGTAGCTCTTATGGTGCTGTGTTTTGGATTTAGGATGTGGATAATGTTGATAACACACTAATGTTTTTGCTTGTTGGTAAACAATCAAGGACTTTTCAGTTTCTCATACTGGGCTGACAACCAGAAGGCAGGAGGTGCACAAGAAGCTGGGAGGGGGCATAGCCAGGACAGGTGACCCAGACTGGCCAAAGGGATATTCCATACCATATGGTGCCGTGCTCAGCATATAAACTGAGGGGGGTTGGCCAGGGGGCATCGCTGCTCAGGGACAGGCTGGGCATCAGTCAGCAGGTGGTGAGCAATTGGTTTTCGTTTGCATCACTTGTCCTTCTTGGCGTTTATTTCTCTCTCTCTTTGTTATTTTCCTTTTCATTACAAATTATTATTTATTTCTATTATTAAATTGTTCTTACCTCAATCCACAAATGTTCTCACTTTTATACTTCCATTTCTCTCCCCTATCCCACTGCCAGGGGTGGGGGGCTGAGTGAGTGGCTGTGTGGTGCTTTCTTGCCGTCTGGGGCTAAACCACAACATGAGACCAGGCAGAGTGTACTCATATGTTGGAAAAAGCCAATGTAGGCACACACACACAAATTTATTTCTGACGGAAGGACCATACTATTAGCTGTATTCATTAAACTCTCTATAAACAGAATATTAAATGCCTGATAGTCTAGGGCTATTAACTACGAAGTTATAAAATCTTTGCATACTGAGAATTTACCTACAAAAAGAGTGGTTCTCTTTAAGACAACAACATTTAGGTTAATATTATTAAGAAATTTTCAAGTGGGAATCATAGCACAATGTTCTCAAATGTTCCTCAATATGCTTTTAAAGTCAGATATACAGCTAACATAGAATCATGGAATTGTTTAGGTTGGAAGAGACTTCCAAGATCATCGAGTCCAACCATTAACCCAGCACTGCCAAGTCCACCACTAAACCATGTCCCTAAGCACCACATCTACACGTCTTTTAACTACCTCCAGGGATGGTGACTCCACTGCTTCTTCATTGACAGATAAAAGCAGTGAGTTAGGGATTGCAGTAATGCTGATTAGTGAGTAGTGATTAGTGCTTTTGTGAGTAGGGCTGTATTTGTGTGTAATTTTGACATTTGCTATACGAATACATTGTTCTTTTATAATCATGCCTGTCTGGTTGCTCACTATCATAATAGTAAAACAATTCCGTATTTGCAAGTTATACTCCTGTCTTGAATGGGAAAGCTTATCGTTTTCTGACAGGTATGTATAATGAAACGTTCAAATTTAATCTGCTAAGTGCAAATGCAATAACCAGTTAATCATGCAGCAGGAAAATAACATATTTCTTTATTTTCAGATGTCACTCCTCCACAAGCTGCTGGATACTTGGAAGTAACAGATCTTAACTCAAAGAAAATCAAATACATTGCTATTCCTAGGTAAATGATTTTATCGATTAGAGCAGCCTCTGTTTTACAGGAGGAGCAAAGAGAATTTAGTGTGTATTATTACTTCAGGATAAGCAAATATTTCTTCTGATGTGGAAAGTAAGAATAATTCATACCAAGTTTGTAAAATTCTGCAACTGTTGCAGGAAATTTTGTCAACATTTTTTTATCTGTTTACTGGGTGATACCAATGAAAATGTATCAATTAATTAGTAAATATGAAAGGTAGCTTTATCTTCTGGTTATCATTCCCTTTGCTCTTCCTCCCTCTTCACCCACTTTATCCTCTAACCTCTTTCAATTTGTTTGGCTATCTTTATTTTCCTTTCCTTTTTCTCTGTCTTTAGGTTCTAACAAAACCAGGCAGAATGATCCAGTGCTAGGTGTTAGGAAACCAGAAATCAAGTTTGATCCAATATAAAGTTGACCTTGAAAAATAACTTGAGCGTCTTTATGTTTTGGTTCTCCCTTTGGAAAGTATATATTCCCTGACAAGTATCTTGCATGATGCACCATTATCTTGCATGATACATTAAAATAGCCAGACTATGTGGCTTCTGTTTGAATTTAAAATCTGTCTCTCACCCTTGTAGAGCATATTTGCAAAAGTTTTATGATATAAACTTATATTTTGGTTATAAATGGTCTTTTCCACTGCAATAATAATAAATGTGTTTGTTTTAAATAGCAGTCTCTCAACTTTGCATGTTTAAGTAGCACATGTATGAAACCCACACACCAGGAATGTTATATTTTTATTTTTTTTTAATTCTATCCATTTGATGTTGGTTTTGACAATATTAATTGATTCTCATTTAAGTTCATTCTGCTTCATTAATAATCTCTGGAATTTTTGAATCAATAGAGAATTAATTTTGGACCATTGGCCTACATTTTACACAGTCATTCAAAAATGTAAGGCATTAACATTGAAATAGTAGGGAATCACACTATTTTACACTAGGATTTTTTAACAAATTACAAAAATTATGAAGCTAAACTTCAAACTCATGATCCTTAACTTAATATGAGGATTTAAGCTATTCATGGCAAATCTGAGCAGAAGTCCAGTTTTAAAAGGGTACTCCATTAAGAAATGATAAATAAAGTGACTTTTCACGTATATGAATAGTTCTATGCTAAAATCTAACAACTTTTCCTCCTTCTGGCATAGTTAGCCTGGTCAAATACTAAGATTACTCTTCATCAGTTGAATTAGTATTTGACAATTTCAGTCGTAGGTAGAGGCCTATCTGTTACTGCTACTTTTATCTTTGAGGATTATTAATTGTAGTATTAGTGCAAGTTGCCAATTCATTGTGCATGTCATTAACAGTACTGAAAAAATGCAAAGAATCTTTCCTATTTTATCTAAATCTCCCTTCATCTTACATAGCTATTAGGCCTTCTGTTTCAGCAGTACATTTTGTCTGCAAGTTGACTGTTTAAAAAAGTGCTAAGATTTTCTGTGCATAAAGCTGTGCCATCTTTAAATGAGTGTTTAAGTCTTCATTTTTTATTAAAGGACTAGTGAAAGGTGTTACTTTAAGATGATATAAGGGCATTTTCCTCAGTGCCCAGGTCATGTTCTTTCCTATTTCTTTTGTAGTTTTCTCTTTTTCTATAACACATTTTTAATTTTTTCATATTCTTTATAGGTTTTTTTGTAAAGACTGACTATCTTCAGCTAAATACGATATAGCAGTGGGTTAGGCAATACATATCCTTTCAGCCTGGTCTCTTATACTGCTTTTTATAATGACAGACATTTTTTGGTCGTACCCAGTTTCAGTAGTGGAAATGTTTCAGATAAAATAGTTGGTCTGCAGGGCTTAGTTATAGTCTCTCATGGAATGAGGATGTAATTTCATTTAATTGTCACCTTAACTACAGAAATACTCAATGTCTTTTCAATTGCAACATCGAGAAAAATCACATGAATTCTTGTTTTTCAGATCACAGTCTCTCTCTCCATATACATCTTGGCTCTCTAAGATCTCAGATGCCGATGCCCTCTTGGCACCACTGGGCAAAGTGGGTTTGGTTAGTGTGGACATGGGAGGTGGTGTGCGGCTTTGGGAGACCGGGCTGGACAGCCTCCAGCGGTCGCTGCAGGACTGGAGGAACATGATTGGCCAAGAGGATGGTCGTCCTGTGCAGGTAGGAGTTCGCAAAGCTGAAGTGAAAAACATTTAACAAAATGAATTGCAAGTAAATTTCCAGCTGGGAGAGGGGTCAAGGGAGAGCTGTGTTGAAAAACACTGTGAAGTAGAAATATGCCTGCGAGAAAAACTGAATAAACATCTTCACTGGAAAAAAAAAAAGACACAATACCTTAAATAAAAAGCTTATTTGTGACCCCTGTAATTATGGTTACTGACAGTCTCTTTGTCTTGCAGTGTTTGTATTTTTGCTAAATTCCAGTATATTTAAATGCAAATTAGTTCTTTATCTCCCACTGATTTTTAACTGCAACTTTCAAAATGTAGAATAATGAAATTATTTTTTAAGGAAAGCGTATAGTTTTCCAGAGTTCAAATACTTGGAAAAAATTACTGTGTTTGTACTTGAGTAAAGAAACTTGAAACCTAGGTGGAAGATGCCTCGAGTACACAGTAGTGCCTTTGTCTAATTTTGAAAATTCAAAAGCTGAGCAGAGTTAAAATGGTCTCCATATAGCCATGTTCTCATGTGGAATGTTTAGGTAGTTGTTGAAAATATGCAGCATATACATGTATACTGTGTATGTATGTATACACAAGTGTTAATGTACTGGCTAATATGTATGATCACCATTGCAACACAGAGGGAAAATTCAGGACTGTTCAATTGCATCTTTAATTTCTGTTAGTGATTGGAGAAGGTATCACTTTATGTCAGCGAACAAGAGTGTGCTTTAGGGGGAGTTTTCCACTTTTGACTAAGAAGATCTTTTCTCTGTCTACCATTGCAATTATTTCTGTTTCATGAATTTCTGTAACCACTTTCACAGTACATTAGAATGGGAAAACAAGATGAGTCTTTTATTTGATCTCTCTGTATTTTTATTTACAAGGTGCCCAGGTATCTCAAGCATGAATGAGATTTATTGGGCCAAAACCATAGCTCTTTCTTTCCCCACTCTGAGCTCCTTTTCTCCAAGACATTCTGCAGTTACAGAAACTTGTGCAAGAGCTGATGTCTTCTTGTTACTGAACCTCAGCAGATGCCTTTCATAGAAGTCATGAGAAAAGGAAACTGTTACCCACTAGCACGTTTGTGTGGATGCTTGTTGCTTTACCAGTGCCATTTTTATTACCAATGCAGTAGCACTAGCACCATCTTATGGTCAGATACAGACGGTTTACACCAGCCCAATTTCATCTACTGATCAAACTGACTAGTAGAAATTAAGAGAGACAAGAGGAACAGTTAGTGTTTTACTTGTTTTAATAGTTGGGTTTCCTTCTTTTTTTTTTTTTTTTTGATAACTTGTAATTTTATTTAACAGTATTGCTGTACTGTCAATCATAGTCAACTAAATATTAGAGAATACTGGCCAGGAAAGTACACATCATCAGAAAATTTTAAGTCTTTTAAGTAGTAATGTCAAGTAACTATTTTAAAAAAGGCTAAGAAGCTTCCCCACAGTCACAAAGCAGTTTTCAAGATCTGTTGTAGAGTTTCTTTCTCCTGACAGCCTGCCTCTTTAATTAGTAGGCACATTCCAGGGTAGATTCTTCTTACAGTATCTTTCTTCTTTCCTCTGTCAACACAGGATATATAGCTCAAGTCAGTGGTTTGTCAGAACTCAAAATGGTGTATTGTTTGATTTGAGTTAAAGGGCTGAAACAAAGCCTCCTGTGCCGTCTTCAGACTTGTGTGATTATCACTAACTTTTCTTTCTCTACTTTACACACTTTGCTTTAAAGATAATGAGACCTAAGAAACTTTGTCTACAAAGGCATTACAGAGCAATAAGCAATAAATTAAATATTTTATTTTACTTTATGTACATCTTCAATAAGATAATAGATATATAGTTGCAGTGTAAACTCCATACTTTACTGTTTGGAGATGAAGGCCTTCACTTTCATACCTAACTCAATTTTTCGCTGCACCTAGACATAAAAGTAGTACTTGAAGGTTTAAATTAGATATTAGGGGGAAGTTTTTTACAGAGAGAGTGGTGAGGTGCTGGAACAGGCTGCCCAGAGAGGTGGTGGATGCCCCATGCCTGGAGGTGTTCAAGGCCAGGTTGGATGGGGCCCTGAGCAACCTGGTGTAGGTCCAGGCCTGGAGGTTGGTGTCCCTGCCTGTGGCAGGGGGGTTGGAACTCTATGATCCTTGGGGTCCCTTCCAATGCAGACCTTTCTATGATTCTATGATTATATGATTCTACTTTATTAAGGCATTCTTTTCTGGAAATGAAAGGATCCTGTTAGCTTGAAAACATATCCATGTAGATTCCCTATGTAAGGTAAGCATAGCAAGAACTCCAGTGTTTCCTGTTCTAGAGACAATTACTTTGCTAAGAAACCTGCAGCTAAATATTTCCTGATGCCCGTTTTTACAGAATTAGAGGTATTTTGCAGCCATGTGTTGATTTGTTCATTCAAGTGTATGAAAATCACCTTCTTTTGTCTGATGTTTCATGCTCGTGCTCATGTTAAGTATCTTGAAGTCTAATGAGGCATCCCTAATTTCTTGACTGAACCCATCATTCCAAATCATCTTGCAGCAGCTCACTTAAGAAAATTGTCAGTGTTCCACATATCACTAGAATTCATTCCCCACCCACCTCCAATTTCCCTAAAAGCTGCCATGGATGCATCTACAAAGCTACTACAGGCTTAGCAAAGCTTACTAGCCCTTCATGGTGATGTTCTTAGACCAACATGAGACCTGTCTAGGTGTTTTGGAACCACTGTTCTGCAAAAACACACAGAATCTCTCTCAAGGTTTCTGACTTTTGAAAGAAGAATTAGAGGGCTTTCAATAGAAATATAGATTTGCAGAACTAGCAACATGTCTTCAACCAGGCTTCAGTTGGAACTATTGATACTGCCTTCTAGGGCTGCATTTTGGCTTTCAGAAGCACGTTAGATCTCAGAAACAGGCTGGATGTACATAAGCAGTGAAACAGATGAAAACAAACAGCTGTTCCACTTATAATCAGGAATTAGGCTCCTTTGATAAAATGTCATCGAAGTCTTCAAAACAGTCAACATTTGTATTGTTGGTAAACTCAACAGAGTTCAAACCGCTGAAGTCCTAAGGCTACAAAATAGTTTCTGGAAATATGG
This sequence comes from Podiceps cristatus, assembly GCA_000699545.1. Lineage (NCBI taxonomy): Eukaryota > Metazoa > Chordata > Aves > Podicipediformes > Podicipedidae > Podiceps > Podiceps cristatus. The sequence goes on along the minus strand of KL261878.1, from coordinate 39,138 downwards.
TTTATGTTTACATAAGTTTGCATTTATATAGGCAGGTCAGAAATTTTCTTCATTTATGGAAGTTTTAAACTCAAAATATGACTACAGTATTCTGAAATTATTAAATTGGAGTGCCTAAAATACAAAATCTAAACAAAATACTGGATTTTCTAAAGCTATAAACTCTACTTGAAACCCCCAAATTGGTGTGCTATTTAACTGTTTGGTGTTTCTGAGAACAAGGTCACTTCATTATCAAATATTTGAAAACAATTTGAAAGACAATTTATTTTTAAAATCTTGTCCTAAAAATTTCATGGCAATAGGCAGAAATTGTTAAGTTTGTGTTACATTTTGCATCAACGGGTTATTGATAGAAATTAAATAGAAAAAACACTCATTACATTCTGACATAGTCGGGCTGTTGTTTTTCATTAAGCATTGTTTAATGTTATGTCTCATTTAGATAAAGTACAATGCTTACATAAAAATAATTAAAAGGTGCATCATTTAGAAGTATTTGAATAGATGGTAAAGCATTGTGCCCCTTAGGCACCTGAAATCTCTGCAACAAAATAATTTTCAGTTATCCGTGATTTTCAGCAAAACTATTTATTTCTGATAGTCTCTTGTTATTTCAATACCAGAATTGTCCAAAGAAGTGATCTGATTGATTAAAAAAAAAAAAAAAAAAAAAAAAAAAAACAACCAACCAAACAACTACAAAAACCAACAACCAAACAAAAAAACAACAAACTTGTAATCTGAGATTTCTTAGGGATTTACTTTGGTGGGGGTTTTGGTATCTGTTTTGTTTAATGTATGTGTGGAATCTGCAGTAGTTGCATCATCTCTTACATGAAATTGCAGTGCTGTATGTTTGTGACTGTGTATAAAGGCCTAATGAGTTAAAAGTTGCAACTCTCTTGATTTCCTATGGGCTCTTCTCTCTCATTTTCAGTATAGCAAGCCTTCTTTATAAACATTCAGGTACCTAGTTGGAAATGAAATTATATTTTCATCTAAGTGAATAGTTAACAAGCCAAAAAAAAAAGAACTTTAATCTAAGGTCTTTTCCATTCTTACATACATTTCATTTTCATACATACATTCTTGCATACATTTCATTCACTGGTGGTTTGAACAAAAAATGCACTAGGGGCAGTTCTGCAGTAGTGTGTAGACAAGTACTGGCCAAGATTCATTCTGTTAGAAGAGGTCCTAGAGGTGGACAACTCAGGATGACTTAGGTATGTTCTGGATATGTTTTGGGCCTTGGCACTAAAAAGAGACATGAATGAAATGTATGTAAGAATGGAAAAGGCCTTAGATTAAAGTTCTGGGAAATTTCATTCAAGATCTTCTGCCCTGGGGAACTGAGTGGGAGAATAGTTTTCTGTCAGAAGTGAATGCGTCTCTTAAATTGTGATTCCTTTTCCCAGAAATGCTAGAGGCATGTTCTTTTGGTTTCTGCTTCATCCATCCATAACTATTTCCCTTTAGACACCCCTAAGCATTTAAATATGCAATTATTGCAACGTCTGGAGTCAGTAGGCATTGTCATTGCTTTCCAGAGGAGGGAACTGAGACATAAGAAAGGCAAGTCACTTGTTCAAGTTCATGCTGTATGTCTACACTGCAGTGTCAGAGGTGGGAGAAATGCAATATACACCTGTAAGGATATATAAACGTGCTTTGTACCTGTGTTGCCAAGCTTAGTAGCTTAAATGTCCTTGAATGTTGCAATCAGTATGAACATAGCTTAAATTGGGCAAAAAATTGCATATAAATGCAGTGCAGCCACCTGAGAAAACAACTGTCAACTCTAGATAGCTCAGGGTTGAAACATGCTTAGCTGAGTATACACATGTTCAGAAAACTCAAGAAATGCAATAAATAGATATTTTTCTCAGATTTAAATGGCTGTCTTCACGGTCTTCTAACAGGGATCAAAAATGATAACAGAACACATAAGTTATTCCATGTCCTGTGAACAGCTAGAAGACATGAACATATGGTTCATGCCAGTAATGTAAAAGAGCAATGTATATGTGTTTATCACCAATACCTAAAAAAAGCTATTGGTGGTTTTTTTGTGTGTCTTAGCTGCTCAAACCATTCATGATGCGAGGGGTTTTTTTCTGAAAACAACATTTTGATGAGTTCAGTAGTAGTTCCCAACATTCAGGCTTTCTTCTGCAATCACAGAATCATAGAATGGTTTGGGTTGGAAGGGACCTTGAAGATCATGTAGTGCCAGCTCCCCTGCCATGGATGGGCAGGGACACCTCCCACTAGGCCAGGTTGCTCAGAGCCCCGTCCAACCTGGCCCTGAACACTTCCAGGGATGGGGCAGCCACAGCTTCTCTGGGCAGCCTGTGCCAGTGCCTCACCACCCTCATGCTGAAGAATTTCTTCCTAATATCTAATCTAAATCTGCCCTCCTTTAGTTTAAAACCATCCCCCCTTTGTCCTTTCACTACATGCCCTTGTCAAAAGCCCCTCTCCATCCTTCCTGTAGGCCCCTTCAGGTACTGGAAGGCTGCTATAAGGTCACCTCGGAGCCTTCTCTTCTCCAGGCTGAACAACTTCAACTCTCTCAGCCTGTCTTCATAGGAGAGGGGCTCCAGCCCTCGGATCATCTTTGTGGCCCTCCTCTGGAACCACTCCAACGCATCTGTGTCCTTTTTGTGTTGGGGGCCCCAGAGCTGAACACAGCACTCCAGGTGGGGTCTCACCAGAGTGGAGCAGAGGGGCAGAATCCCCTCCCTCGACCTGCTGGCCACGCTTCTGATGCAGCCCAGGATACGGTTGGCTTTTTGGGCTGCAGGTGCACTTTGCTGGCTCATGTTGAGTTTCTCATCAACCATCACCCTCAAGTCCTTCCCCTCAGGGCTGCTCTCAAGCTACCGCTGCCTGTAGTGGCACCTCAGACACCTGACTTTCCTGGGAGATCCCTGCCTTCAGCTGTCTGCAGTCTGGATCCAAATCCCATCCTAAATGTGCAAAGCATTATTTATGGGTTAAAGGAAATGGATTCTTAGAAATGGAAGGGGGGTTCCTTTATGCCTCTTTCTGTTATTTGGGCTGAGACCAGAAAATCTGTAGTTGTTTGATTGCCATCTCTGGATGACGATCATCTTACTCCCTTCCTTGAATAGTCTCATTTATTCTATTTGTATTTCTCTCAACTAATCACACAGAACTCTCATGAATTATTTACCCTTTAAGTGAATAAATATTTTTGGTTTTACTGAATACATTCTTTTTTTCTTTTCATTTTCTGAAGCTGCAGTTTGTACTTGAAAGTTTGGGGTAATGCAAGTTCATCTGATGAAATATATTTTTTTAGGTTGGATATTTATCTGAAGAATAATCGATTCAGAAGTTTCAGTGATCTCAGCTTGTTTACATTTACTGCTCAGGATCTACTTCAATCTATACTGACGATTTTTATTTTTTTTCCTTTTTTAAAAGTGACATTTTACTTTATAACATTTTAACAAAAATCCGTCCTTATGTTCAGACAGAATTGGGCAAAGCTGCAGATAAAAGCATGGCCGTTAGCAGAGTGGCTAGTCCTCCCCACCACCACCCCCGGTCTTTAGACCAAGTAGTTTTTGTGACCACATGAGGGCATCGGTGAGCTAGTAACAGTGATTTTGTTCATCTCTTAACTACTGTTGGTGCAAACCCCATAAATTATGAAGAATATACGCATTGGAGAGTTTTTGTAAGTTTGGAATAACCGTATGATGGCATTCTGCAGTCTCGTGCAGAAAAACTTGAAATACTTCCAATTAGAGAATTAATAACTGGATTACAAGGTATAGTTTGATAGCATTTGCAGTTCTGATATCCGTGAGCCCCAGATACACAGTTTAGGTCTGTGACCTTTTCTGGGACTGCATGATTCATTTTGATAACGTGAGGAGTAGCAGACGTATACCACCCCTTGAAGAAAGGTGTCGTGAGTATGGGGAAGCATAAGACTAGAAAGTCACGAACCCAAGAGCTCAATAAGTTCATATCTAAGTTCTATCATGAAGCAACTCAGATAAAGATCATTGTTTCTCTGCCAGACACTTTTTCTCATATAAATGTCCTCAGCTGAAATGAGGCCATTGTTGGAAACACATTCCCTTTCCTAAAGATCTTCCAGTCTAATTAGAGCAGAGAGTTAAAGAGCAGGAGAGGAAATAACCTTAAATTTCTGTTAGACCAGGTTGATCCGGCACAAAGTTCCTCTTTCTTCCTCTGACCTTCCTGTGAGAGCCCATAGTTCTCATGGGAAAAAATATAATAACCTCAACTTGCCATCTTTCAGGTCTCAAAAAATCTGCAGCAGTGCGCGTTGCTGCCATAACAGCTGGAGCTCCTAACACCGGTGAAATCCTGCTCTCCCAGCAAGACAAATGCATACTAATAATTCTGCCCTTATGAAAGTTGTTCCCTGATTAGTGAAAGGACAAATGTAGTGAAAATTTAAATCATCTGATCTGTTATAGTAGTGCTATATATAGGAGGCTTTCCTTTAGAAAACAAATCAAAGTAGCTGATCTTTAATATTTTATGTCTCTGCTTCTTAGGGACAGATTTGCAAGGTCCTAAGTCTATAGAAAATAAGGCTTTGCTGATTTCACATATGATTTTTTTTTTTCAGTTTTCTTTGGCCATGCAACGCCCCGGTGGTTTTCTATTCCAGACAATTCCAAATTATCATAACGTGTTTGCTTAGCCCATCTTTCTAGCTGTTGATTATTCAGTGTATTCCAGAAGAAACCAAATTCAGTATCTCCCGAGTTCATTGATGTTAGGAGGTGTATTGTAGTCATGATAAATAACTTGCTCTGATAATATTTTGTAGTGGATTAGCGTACTAAAAAGATTATGACCTCACATTTAGAAAACATTTATTTGCTGAAAGGGCTGTCAAGCACTGGAACAGGCTGCCCAGGGAGGTGGTCAAGTCACCATCCCAGGAGGTATTTAAAAGATGGGTAGATGAGGTGCTTAGGGACATGGTTTAGTAGTGGTCAAGCATGTACTTGACGATCTTAAAGGTCCTTTCCAACCATGGCATTCTATGAAAATTCCATTAAATTCTATCTTTAGTCGAAAAGAATTGACTAGGCTGTTTTTAATAATGACAGAAGAAAATGGAATTTACACAGGTGTTAACATAGCAAAGGATCTGTCAGATGAAAGCAAATGTATTATATTCTCTCATTATTTCATTTAGTTTATCCAGCTTTTAAGATATAGAGTACATATTCATGGACAAAAGACTAATGCATCTACTGCTGCAGAGCTTCTGAGTTGGTTCTTAGAGTGGCAGCATTTAGTTCAAAATGAAGCCAAATGAATGAAGAAAACATATTAAATGTTTTTTACTTGGTGTGACTGATGTTTTTTTCATTTCGGGATACAACTGAAGAAACAGAATGTGTTTCTACATCATTATTGTCTTGTCTAATACTGAATATTCCTTTCCGTTTCAAAATGACTTGTAGGCTCAATTTTGTACTGTTGATGTGACTAGAAATTGCGCTATTCATTTTTAGGACAAGTAAAAGTAATAGAAGCCATTAGATTTTTTTTTTTTTTGCCTATTTTTGCCTTTCTCTCACTAGTTTGTGTAAGTAGATTATAAAATGTGTTTTTTCTGTCTTTGATAGAATCAGTTTTACGATAGAATGTAAAACCACCATGGAACAGGCAGTTTAGCCTTTGATTTGCTTGATGTGAAACTTTTATATACTTTTTGAGAATGTAATGCATATATTCATGCTGCTGATAAAGAATGTGTTTGAGGAAAGGATGTTAAATACAGCCTAGGGTAATGCTAAGGTTTTAAGGTTGTTGATGGCAGGGGGAGGGATAAAAGAAAACAATTTTGTTTCAGGGAAAAATCAGTCTTTTGCACATCTACTGAATTACATTCTGCAAACCACAGAATACATTTCCTAATCCTTTCTGCCACTGTGGGATGGATTATTTAGTGCCTTTTTCACCTGAGGAATACTCATGTTTTGTTACAGCCAAAGTCGATCTTCTTTCATAATAATGTATGGCTGTGATAAAAGATTTTTCACTGATTTTGATGAAGAAATTAATGTTTCCCAAATCACGTGTAGGACAAAGTCTTAAGAAGTTTTCACTTCTTTTCCTGCAATGATCTTCTGATTTGTGCCTAGTCTTTGTCCCCAGTGCTAATGAAGAAAGCAAGCTATTCAAAAAAAAAATCTGTATATTTATAGTATCTGTAGTAGTTTTATATTAATGTAAGTCGTATTTTTCAACAATAATTCAATGCATTCTATGGAAAGTAACACATATCCTTCATTGACTATAAACTGCCCTGTTTAATATATTGTATGTTAATGAAAAGGCAAAATAGCAGATTAATTCTTTCCCTCTGTGTCCCAGGTATATCGGGATAAGAGCAGATATCTTCTAATTTGCATCTTAGCGGGGTTCTTTCCTTTATGATAAAAAGAGTAAATGAAGAATGGGATCTTGCCAGCCTAGATCCTGCCTACAGTTGCCTACTTTCCAGGACTGTCTAATCATGCAACTAATTAATCTGTTGCACACCTCCTTAATTTACATTAAACTAAGCACCTAAATCATGTGAATTGTCTTCTGCCTCACATATTAGTGCAAACATACATTTTCCTATTTTCTTCTGAACAAGAGTGAGAAACACGCAATAAGGCAGCATTATTACTAATACTAGAATAAGTGCTTGTGAAAATAGTTATTGTTTGGGCACCTTAACTTTTTCTTTTTAAAAATCTTTCTACGTAAATATTCTGTACAACTATAAAATCTGCAGCTGTGACCCTGTTTGCTTGTATTTTGTAAAATGGTGTGTTTTGCCCATTTGTATGTGTTTATTAGTTGTGATGAAGGAAATCATGCTGGTTTCAGTTTGAGTAAATGTGATGTATGTGGAATGATCCACTGAATGCTTAAAAGGGTTTAGTAGAAAGGTTGATTATTTGTTTGTCACCGCATACAACAAGGAGGAATTCCATTTATTTCAGTTATAAAGATATAAAATCTGATAAGGAATGGCCAGCTCTGTTTAAACGTACCTGAAAAGGTAAGAAAAATTTGATTTGGAGAGGTTTGGGGAATGGAAATATAGGCTATGTTTTAAAGTACAAGGTGCATCCCTTTACACCTGCAGGATGCTAGCCTGGAATTAGAGGGCTTTTTTCTGGGGTTTTTTGCTCCTTTTTAAGTTGTATCCAGAGTATTAAAATAAGTATTGTGTTTTGCATAAGAGGACTAGATAAGAGTTAGTCCTGGCAGGGCCAGATCTATTAAAACTCAGAGGGGAAAGGTCAGTTCCCCTGTACTCAAGGCGGCTCGTCCCCATGTGAAACCAGAGTTTCTTTGCCAGCGTCGGGCAAAAACTTGCTTTTGTTGCTGTGAGCACCGCAAAGGAGCTTTTCTGACAAGCACTCCTGAATGGGAAGCACTGACACATCCTGTGCCCTTCAGGAATTTTAATGAAGTTAACCACATCAGAATAAAAACGTAAGCTGCTGTATTAAAAGACCATCTACTCTCTAGCCGGCTTGCTGTGTTGATACAAACCCTGTTGTGTACAGGGTAGGATGACAGGAATATCTATGACCAAAAAAACGATCTACACCAGAGACGCATCCCAAACTGCATCAAAGAAAAAGTCCTTTGCATTTTACTGGAAGCCATCAGTCATTTATGACTTTTCTATTCAAACCTAGAATTATTTTCAATCTCATCTGACTTCTGCTTACAAAGTCTAAAAGATATATCCTAACCAGTACCTGTGAGCTCTATTTCTGCCAGCGGTTAAGTCCAAGTACGCATTCTGCCCCTTGTTTTAGAGAGTCAGCTTTTTACAAGACTGTAATGGAGGTATGGGCATCTAAGACAGCGAGAGCTGTTGGTTACATCTCCTGCATGAAATTCCCAGGAACAAAGAGAATTTCAAGTGGGAAAACACAGGAAGAGATAAGATTCTTTTTTCCCTGTCTTCACAATAAAAATAACTCCTGGAATTTTAGTGTTTCATTTATTGCAACAGGCTTGAACAACGAGGAGCTGATATATGGGCTTAAAATGCATGGGTGAAAAGGTGGCAGTGCTGAAGGTCGTGAATACTCTGAAATGTGAATGAATAATAGATATACCAAAATGTTAATTTCCAGTTGATTTAGCAAAGTCTTTTACTCATTAAATTGGATACTATTATAAACATGTTAATAATAGAGATATATATTCAGTCTAGATGTACTTTGAATAGGTCCTTAAAAGCATCTCATAAAAAGTCAACCAATTTAATGATTTTATTGCTATCGGGCATATAAATGTGACATGCTGAATACTGGCTATCATTTCTTTTATTATATTTATTTGCTTGGCACAGGCAAATTGGAGGCAACCAGCAGTTGCTAAGATGCAGAAATGTACAGTTGTGCTACTTGGGACTGCCTTTGAGGTGGTGAAACTTCTTTTTAAAGACATTTTTTGTACAATTAAGATTACTGAGTACTAAAATATTGTTAAGCTTACTTGTGCAAAATCAGCTGCAGCTAAATTTGATAATGCTTTTGGTTAGTTTTACTCATAGAGCCAGAGAGATTTGTTAGCAATATATTAGAAGAAAATGGAATCTGAACTCAAAAGGCAAGTTCTGGTATTATGGAAACAGCTCATATATTAGAATGAAATGCTGATATAAGTGTGGGACATAAATCATTGTAATAATACAGTACAGCAGCCCTCTCCGTAATTCACACACTTTTGTTAATGGGTTATTGCAACCTCCTTTCTTCCCGTAGTTGTGACAGCGTCTTGTAGAGGCAGTGCACATTGTATCTGGGTCAGCTGAGTGATCCTCAACAAATTCAGCTCCTTTCTTTTACTGAGGAATGATAAAAGTATCAAAATATGATGTATGCCAGTGCTTCCTTACTCTCGAGGGGTTAATTTTATTAGATTAGATTATTTCACATCAGAATTCAATAGAATTCAATCCCACATTCACTGAAGTGGCATGAAAGTGGTTCTAGATCCTCTTCCAAATATGGTTAAGATTTTGGTTACTACATATATAAAGTTCCCTTACTGCAGTTTGCCTGACCAGCTGAAGTCCAGACAAAACTACCAGCCTTTGACTCGTCGTCAGAGTGACTCCCATTACAGATTGGTATGCATTTAATAGCTGTTTGGCATAAATATGACAGAGATGTGAAACACCTGGTTTCATTGTGTGGTTGAGTGCATTAAATCATGTAACTGACTTCTCTGAGCCTCTTTATCTTCTTTACATTACTATATGAAGGATGATAAGATCACTTAGTTTCCAAACTGAATGTGTTTGCATCAGTTTCCCTGATTCAGTTGGCTCTTAGAATCCCAGTGTTGTCAGGAAAAAAAAAAAAAAAAAAAAATGAAGTGTTGCCATGTAAAACTGTTTTGGCATCCATTCATATATCTCAGAAGGAACTGATATAGAGCAAGCTTTTCAGGGGCCAACATCTCTCATCAAATGTAAAATGAGTGTTTAGTTCTATTCCTGCCTGGCTGCCCTCGCTGTCAGGAGCGAATGGATGGGTAAGAGGCGGGACCAGAAAATTAAGTCAAAGCATTAAGAAGTCTTGGGATTTGCTGCTGTTTCTTCATTTCCTTTTCTCTCAAACACTTCCTTCATACCATTGCCTCTTCAGAAAAGCACGTTCCTTTAGCATATTTCTTACCTGCAGTCTTTGTGTCCTTCTCACATAAAATTTTCCTTTGTTTTCTTCATTAACTTTGGAAGACCTACAGAGCTTTCATCCACAAAGTCCTTTGAATGCAACCGTTATCAATTGGTGTAAGTTCCTGAGGATATAATACAGTCAAGAAAAGAAGAGAACAAAAAGTTTGTAAACCAGAGGCTGAGACCATTGATGATTACTGAGAATTTGGATGTTATAGAGAGTAAAATAAGAATCACATGTATCCCAGGAGAAGGATGGTAGTTGTGCTTCTTGTGTAGTGAGAACTTTGAAGAAAAACCTGCCCAAACAGGCAGTGGAAAACTGCTTTCGTGCTCTGATCATGAATCACCAATGTGTATAAACAAGTTCAGATAATGCACAACTGACACATGTGCCGTGAGTGTTTTGGAAATTTTGGTTATTTTGGTAATCAAAAAGAGGTCTCAGAAGGAAAATTTCACAGTTTTTCCAGCAATTCTACTCTGACCCATACCTCATAGCTGAAACTCAAGGCTACAAGACTGAATTCATCTGTTGTTTTACAAAGCTGTGATATGTACACCCCAGGCAGTATGGGAGCTTCACAATAATGCAGTAATGAATAGCGCCTTTCAGTGCATGTATAGCTAGAAAGAGCACAGATTTCTCTCAAAAAGAGATGCTTAGTGAAAACTCTGGCTGAAAGAAACAAAGTTGAAAGGAGTCTTGCAATAGATTCAAACAGAAAATATTCAGGAGGGGACAGATCAACTTTTTAGCAAGCAAATTATTTATATTTTGGAAAATATCCATCACAACAGTCAGATAAATCTCAGTAGGTTTAGAAATTTCATCAGGCAAGCTTTGAAAAGTTACTATGGGTTTCTTAGATTTATTTGAGCTTTTTCTCTACTTTTGGTACTTGTTTTTCTTGTCTTCCTTCTCAATCCAGGGAAACTTGATTTTTTCCCACTTTCATTTTGCCAGATTCATAATGGATCCTCCCCCTTAAATCTACCTTTCCAACAGTTTCTAACATCAAGAATTCTTCCAGCCCTCAGAGGGTGACTTATTTATGGCTCTTCCATGTCTTTACAACTGTCATGCTGAAGCATGTATTGTTGACCAAAAGTTTTTCTCTTCAGTTTTTTTTTCCCTCATCCTTCCTCCCATTTCACATCCAGATTCGGTGATTTACTATTAACTTCTTTCTAAAATATATCTTCAATCTAGATAATCTAGGTATTTGCTAGTCTAACTTTTACTTTATAGAGGCGCCATCAGAGCAGAGAGAAGTTATTAGTTGTACGATTGCCTTGGAACACTTTCATGGAGTCAGGGAGAGGAGACAAGCGTGATAAGTCACTAATGGAATTATCTAGGAGCTCAGAGAAAAACCAGGAAAGTATGTCAAGAAGATTTTCTCCAAAGGGCTCTACAGCGTGCTAATTTAACACAGTTTCTAAGTGTATGGTAAATTTAAAAACCAATTAACTTGGCAGACTGGTGCTTATAAAAATTGGTTGTTAAAGGATTCAGATGTAGCACCATTTTACTACCTTTCGTGTGCGTGGATGTTACTTTAAAAAACAATAAATGAATGAAACTGCTGCAATTCACTGGCATGACATTTACACATCTGCTGGTTGGTGTTCCATTCTAGTATCCTTAAATTTTCAATTTTTTTACCCAATAACCTATTAACTATATATAAAAAAATCCATAAGGACGTCACATTCTTAAGCTATGATAGATTGTACCACTGTCACTTTTCCTCTCTCATGCAATATTTTTCAAAGTTTTAATAGAAGTCAAATGTTGGATGTTCTGGTGTCCTTTTAAGAACAAAAAGTGACAAGTCATTATAAAATAAAGATTAAAAAATAAATATTTTTTTAAAAAAAATCTATTAAGCATATGCTGTTTCAAGGTTAAGAATACCTGCTTTAATCAGATAACACTGTTGTAAAATAGGTGTATATTAGAAACTTGTCTAGTGCATATGTACTAGAAATATTGTGAACAGCGTACTGTATGTGACAAATATGTGTGAGCAACAAAACTCTCATCTACAGAACTTTTCACTCAAAATTTAAACAATAGCTGTATTTCAAAATATTTAGTGATTTTTTTCAATGGAAAAATGACAAAAATACAATATGGTATTTGTGTTACTGATTGTGGTTATGTTTGCCTGCTATAGCTTCCTTTTGCAGAATTTTGACTATTTTTCTATGAAGAACCCAGAAGGCTGAACATGTAGAAAATTTTCATCATTTTATTGTTTCTCTTTACAAAATAATATTTTGGTTTGAATCATGAGGCTGACACTACCGTTTTGGTTTTATGATTTTGTTTTAAACTAAGTTCAGTATTTTTGGTTGACCTGCATTTCTGATAGTTTTAAAATCTGTCAGTTATGCAAAAAAGAGCTGTTTATTTTGGAGGCAATCTCTTAAACCAAAAAGATATATAACCCTAAGGATAATATGCTGTTGTGGTTAAGTGTCATTCTTCCTATACAAATGTTAAATTAATGTAATTTATCAGATTAGATCTTGATTTTACACTAATGACATGGTTCATAGAGGATGTATTGCACCTGTGTGAATTAATATAAATTCGAGAGAGAGAAAGAAAATTATGTTTTGAATACCTGCCAAGGCACTGTTGTTAGAGTTCAAAAACATGTATGGAATTCATGTCAGCTTGAAGTTGAGTCTGCAAGACAGTCAATTCAAGGATTAAACTGCTCTACAGTCCCAGTGAACCCCTGATAATGCCAGTGAACTTCTGAGAAGGCAGTAAGTTGTAGTTATTGGGGCACATAAATTCATCATCTAATTAAATGTATTATGGTAGATGAGAAGAAAGTTAATTTGTAGAGGTTAAAGGCATCCATTTTACATCTCTTAAGTTTCATAAAACAAATAAAGTGGTATTAAATTATAGAAGATTAGTAACTGAAGGGCAGTTTACACATGAATCAGTGATTCACTACATGACTCAGAGTTCATAACGGAAAGGAGTATTTTTACCTTCAGTCACCCACGTAAATCCAGCCTCAGCCTGAAGTGACTCAGCCCGGACCATCTGACAGCTGTCGTGCAGTCAGTAGGCAGGTGTAGAAAACCCACCACCGCGGACTTTTGCGGTCATGGCAGGGAAGTTAAGGATTACGTGAGCGTGTCATTTGAACTAGCTGTTTACTGACGTATCTCAGAGGAGAGCATGTCATTTCTTTAGTCCCCGTTCATGAAAGGAAGATCAATCTGCCCATCAGTAAAGAATGCGGAGCTGTAGTTGGGTGTGCGAAAAATTTGTAAACAAATGTATAGCCAGGTGCTGCAAATACTACGAGAAGCGTTCAAACTGCAGATGATCCTGTCTCCAGGAGGATTTTGAATTATGTTGCCAATTATCAGTAAGCACTTTTCTAGTGAATGCACTGTCATTTCCGATGTGGCAGTAGTCTTAGATCTGGTGTGGGTCTAACGTGCCACTCGGGAGCTGTTTTACTCTGCTTTATCCTGTTGTCCTCGTCAGGTGGGATGATGCATTTATTGAATTAATGCTGGTCTTGCAGCTCTTCAGCAGACCTAGTTTGTTATTATTGGGTAGTTAGAGCAGTTTTCCTTGCTATAAGAGGGATTTACAGCTCTATTTTTTATTTTACAGATAACCATTCAGAGGGACAGTGGTTTGGATGTCAGTTCCCCCAAACATGGAAAAGTGGATCCAGACAACATGCCGCATGTTGGTGGAAATACATGGGCTGGTGGAACAGGTTTTTAATTTTTTTTTTTAATGCATCATTAAAGGATGTGTAAGGGAGATGCTGTGTCAGTCAAAAATGGATTTATACAAGGCCACCTGCTGCTTAGAGCTATTTTACTCAATAGAGGGTTGCTTTATTGCCAGTGAAAAGCAAGCAGTATTTGCAGTGTCTAACTTAAACTGTATATAGCGGAACTCTACTTCAATTACATTTTGTTGTTGTTTCTTTTCATTGGCCATATAGAGAAGCTTGCAGTCATAGAAACTAGGCTGGGTCATTTGCCATTCTCTTAAATGTCGCTGTAGCCGCAGCCTCGGGTTAGCGTAGGCAAGAGGCACACAGGCTAGGCAAAGTGCCTCCTAATTCTAAAAGAGCACGATAGCGATCGCTCAATAAAGTGGTTTGGGAACAATGTAAACCAATAAATTCTAGGGAGAAGACAGTCTGAATGAATTGCTTTAAGGACCAGGAGCTTTGAGGAGATGTGCAAGACTTACATGAGCTATAGTCCCCTTTGTACAAGGTGGAAACCATTATGACTCCAGTTTCAAGGGACTATAAACACAAGTATTACACTGGTGTTCTTAACCCTGATATCTGTTTGGTTTTGAAAGTCTTTGGCAATAAATCTTTCTACTGGGGATTGTTGGCAAATTTTTTGGAACATCTGTAGATATGACAAAATGCATTCTTACTTATTACTGAATGCATATTCTTAATTATTTATCTCAATCATGTTAGGTGGGAGAGACACTGCTGGGTTAGGTGGCAAAGGTGGACCATATCGACTCGATGCTGGCCACAGAGTTTACCAGATATCTCAAGCTGAAAAGGATGCTGTTCCTGAGGAGGTTAAGAGAGCTGCTCGAGAGATGGGTGAAAAGGCCTTTAAACAGAGGTAATGTGAAAGTCTCTATTTTCCCTTCCATTTCACAGAAGAATTTGAAAAAGATGGCTAAAAAGAATTTTCTTTCTTAATTGTAGTTATCAGCGACCTTACCCTGATCATTATTCTTTAACAGCTTACCCACATGTGTTTAACTGTTCTGGACAAGATGTATAGAATGTTTTATTTAATTAAGCCACATTGTTAAAACGACTGTGTGATTTGGTAGAGTAGAACATAGCTAGGTGAATGAGGAGACTGATGTGAATATTTATTTTTCTAAAAAGGGGATCTACCATATGAAAATTCCTTTGAATTATGATAAATCCAGACTGTATGTTGTTAGGAATTCATCAGCTAACTAATGTCTTTCAAAATGGACCATTGCAAGGAAATTGCTTCTGTTTGAAAGACCTGTAGCCAAATGGTGAGATGACTTGAAATATTAGATCTCAGCAGAGACTTCTACACAAATGACAGATCTTCCACGCATTAGTGTAACACATGGTTACTAATCAACTATTTCCCAGACCATGCACAGAGATTCAGATTTCTTCCACCAACTGAACTATCAAGTCAAACTCTGGTACTTTGCATAAAAAAATAAAAATGTATTGACAGCTACACCAAGTGAGTTTTATGTTTCAGTCCAGGACATATTGCAATGTGATTATCTGTCTGAAAGTAGACACAGATTAAAACATCAGAGTAAATAGATTTATAAACATCTTAATCAGCTCTCATTTTGTTGCTATTAACAAATTCCCAATAGGGGGCAAATCTAGGTGCTGTGAGGAGCAGGTGAGATTGCTGTTTGCTTCAGCAGATGTATAAATAATTAGGCTGTTAAGCATAGAGCACACACTGTACATGAATCACTGCATTTAAAAACAGTAATTTATGTGTTCCATTCAGGTCAAGTTTATTTTTTAATCATGTTTTTATTACTAAATTACCTGGAGCATTTAACATTGCTGTTAGGGCATTGGTGATTAATAAAAATAGGGAAAATGTATAATTATACCAGTGCTTCAAAGGAAGAGACCCTGAAAGGCAAAATACCTTTTAATAATGATTTAATTTACACAAACAACATACAGAAATTTAAATTGAAAATAATCACCTAAGGTTTTGTTTTCGGGGGAAGGCAGAGCTTGTTTTATCTCTTTTCCTGGTGCTTGGGGGGGGAGGGGGTGGGTGTGTAAGTGGGAAGGACTACTTTTAACCCTTTCTATATCCCCATTCTTCAAAATTGTTTATCAATTGCTTCATAATAGAAAGAAAATGATATGTATGGTCTTGGATACTGTACATCTCTTTGTGCATATGCACATATACACACGTGGCATGCTTTCATGAGTTTCTACCTACCTGTATGGTGATTTACAAAATTTGTGCTAGGGAAAATTCCTGGATACTACTACCTGTTGTGGAAACAGTGCAGCTGTGTCCAGTAAATTCTGAGTATCTGCATATGAGATAACAATTCATGTCCTGCTAAAACCAGTGGGCTAGCATCTACCAGCTGTAGCTGTAGCCTATTCGGAAGCCAAATTCAACTTGGATTATTATTCTGTACCTCTTGGATAGTTGTGGGAACTAATAGATAAAAATTAAGAATAGGGAGGTTGGAGTCCTTAAGCTGAAGAAAAAAAAACAAGGGGGGCTGCAGATTTTACTGCTTTGTTTATATGTGATTATCTGGAAGGGAGAATTGATTGCTTTCCTGGCTAGATAGTACTTCTTGTGGAAAACACGGTAAATTGCCCTATTTCACTAGAATAAAGTTAACAACTGCTCTTGAATAGATGCAGTATTTTTTGTGGTATTTTTCTGAACTAGCTTTCACTGTGGATCGATGTAGAGTCTAACAACGTAAAACTGCACATGAGAGGTTTTTTGTTTGAAACAAAATGTTTTCTTCATTGATGTGAAGATACTGAAAACCCTTGGCAGGATCCATGAAATAAAGTGTACAGCACTGAAAGTTACCATTTTCTGCCTCTACTAAGTAGTAGTTGGATATAATGACTATGTCTATACAAAATTCAAAATAGAAAAAGGCATAGTCATACTAAAGACAACAAAGATTTGATGTTTGATTTTAATATTACCATTAAAGGACTAGTCTAAACAACAATTCTCCTGTATGCTGTATGTTCCAGGTAAGTAATTCATGTTGGTATTAAAAATCTTGTCATTAGAAATATAACTATAACACATACTTTACTGTCCATTTATAGTTCATTTAAAAATCAGTATTTTTAAAACAGTGTGAGTGAGGTTATACTGTTGTGAAGTGCTTCTGTGAAATGAGCTGTGCACAGATAGGCCAATATGTTTTAGCTCAGGACTGAACCCAGCCACGTGCAGGGTGGTAGGGTGGCCCGATACACAATTTCTGCCTCACTACATAACTCTGGGTCATGGAAAATATCAAATGGTGCACAGTCCCAGCATACCAACCTGTCCCCCAGCTCATTCTTCACCGTTGGACCTCGGTCATCACATTCCAATTGTGAGTTTCACCAGGTTAAGAGTATCTGCTTAGCTATGACAGAGAGAAGATACAGAACTTTAAGTGGGCACATCTTAATTTATAGAAAAAGTATGTATCTGTTTTTATGGTGCAGATGTTGCACTCTCTGTTAGGCCTCTGGGCAGGATACCTACCATTCAGTGACACGACTCATTTTTTGTGGGGGAGCACATCTTTGTTTCAAGGTTACATCACTTTATGAAGCACAAAGATAGGTATTTAAGACAGAGTTACTAGTTATAGGTCTCCAAGGACCAAGATTTTACACTATGTCTTTACTTAACCTTTGTGTTAAAGCATGAATCGTGATGTGTTTAAAATTTTCCGACAGTGAAGTAATGAATAGACACTCATGAACCTTTTACGTATAGATAGCAACACTTGAGCCAATAAAACCTTTAGAATTTGATCACAGTTTTCAGAGCTTCTCATTTACTTCCCAAACATCAAAGCGGATTAGGAGAGAGACAAAGGATTAGTAACTTTAATACGTTTTAATGTGATGCAATCCCTGTAGATATTGGTGATCACCCGCCTTGTCAAAAATTCACAAAAGCAGCTGCCGCTTCTTTGATTTGTCTCTTTTGTGTGGTTATTACAGTCTGAATTTCCCTGTTATCAAGTCAATAAACGTGTATTTTACATACATAAATGGATGATATGCTTGTTTCCTAAACTGTTCTTCACTCCCTGTGTTTTGCTTTAGATTGAAAGAGATTCAGATGAGTGAATATGATGCATCAACTTATGAAAGGTTCTCTGGAGCAGTCCGACGTCAAGTTCAGTCACTCCGCATCATCTTAGACAATCTGCAGGTAATCTTAGAATCACTGATAAAGGAACATGGTGAGCTCAATACATAAGGCCCCAAATACTATCCTGCTAATATCCTGCCGCTATCTGACGATCATACTTTCGAGGGCTAAGAGCAGATTCAGGTTATAATCACGGTTAGGAAAAACGGTCTCATATTACTATTTCAAAGACAGCTTTTAAGTGGATCCCAGTGCTTATCTCTACAGCTTAGAGGGAACCATACCATGGCTTACAGAGATTACTTCTTTGGGAGCACAATTTTGTGACAAAATATTCTATACGTTATTAAAAGAGTATGTGATGCTGTGTAGAGCACAGCCTTTGTCTTTACCTCCTGTCTAAAAGCCTTTTTTAGCTGAGAAGTGCAGATGCTATAGATGTTAAAAGAAACACCACTCCAGGCAGATGCTTTACTGCACATGCAGCTGAAAACATAGGTTTGTTTTTAACTCTTGCTAATAGCAGTAGGTATAGCCCAAATTTCATAAGTGTAAGCTGACCAAAACGACCAGTTTGCCTTTCTTCTAGTAATCGGTCTTGTGGTTGTTCCAGGTTTTGTTAATACTAGTGTTCATATACAGGGTAAATAAAATAAAAAGTGCGTTGTTTCTAGGAAGAATGTGCTAATCTTCAGTGAAAATGAAAGGAAAATTAAATTTACTCCTTATAAGACATGTCTGATTAAAAATATTTCTGTTGTAGACTACCAACCACTGGTGTGCATTTACCATAGTTTATTAGTCAATCACTGTGCTGTGCCCAATCAGTCTCCTTATTTCAGCAATAAAACTGAAATATAGAATCATAGTATGATATAGAAATATAGAAAGAAATTACTTTGTATGATCAACAGGCTCCTTCTGGGTCAAAAAATCCAATCCCTTGATATTGCAAGTCAGAAAGGTAACATTTTTATTTGCCTTACTTATAACTTTAAGCCTTTGTAGCTACCACACATATCTACACAGAGAACCATTAGCTGGTTTTATTATGAATGTATCAATTCAGAGAACTTCTCGTATAATGAACATTTAAGATGGTCATGATTAGGTGATTCATGCACCTAATATGTGTTTTAGTTCAGGACATAGGCTTTTGGCTTGTAAAGACAGGTTTCAGTTGAAAAAAAAATAGATATAAATCTCAGTTTTTCCTACATCATTTACATATCTAGGTGGTTTTTTTACCATGTTTCTAGTAGACATACCATTGGAAGCATACTCTAGGGGTGGAGTGGGTAAGGGAATCTTCAGTTTAAAGGGTTTTTTTGTCTGCCTTATCTGTTCCTTGGAGCCAAAATTCTTACATTCAGGGATCACGTTAATCATAATCAAAATATAACATATTTTAATATAAGGTGAGGTAGCCTGTTGCTTTGTTAAAAAGGTCATTTTAATATTAAGGCCAAGTCTTATGAGCCTCAGTATTTTATGAGAGTTAACTTCCTGGCAAAATCAGTAACAGCTAACTGCAGAGCTAGTAATGTACTTTATGATAAGAAAACGAACTCACTGAGTTTGGATAAGCTAGATTATAGAATAACAGCAATATTGAAAGCAACTTTTTAGCTTTATAAATTTTAATACATATTTTGGTAGGGTTTTTTGTTAGAAAATGCACTAGGAAAATGAAGATAAATGACAGGAGTTACTTAGTTGCAAAATGGTTTCTGTTCATTGTGAAGCTGAGTCCAAGCATGTTTCACATTATCTTTGGGGGGGAAAAAAAAAAAAAAAAAGGCAGTTTATTGGAATTCTTCAGCATGGTAAGTTATTCAACCCTGATGAAGGACTATGCCTCTGTCTCCCATTTCTCGGGACAGTCCTATGTACACCCTGTGTTCTCAGCTAAAACTCTTTTCTTTCTGTTATCAGTCAGACATTCCTTATTTCTCAAATAAGAAGTCAATGGCACAGTCAGTTGCAGTGAACTTTCCAGCTCAGATGTCTGTGTGTTTTTAACTTAGTGAAAATCCCAAATTACCTTCTCTAAGAAGAGGACGCTTTTTGAATTTGCTTTGTTCAAACTCAGTGTGTTCACATAATGGAACTATATTGTCCACATGTTTATTTAACCTGGATTTTCTTTTAAACTTATGCCTTTTTATTGTTAGGTTTGTGGGTTTTTTAAAAACATGGTCCTTTGATTAAATTTTACATCCCAAGAATCGGGAGGCTGGGATTCAGGTCCAGTTGTTGATGGGTCACAAAAATTAGTCGCAGCAGAAAGAGATGTTTGGAATAGGCTGATCCTTGAAAATGATACATAAATACAGTCTGAGAGTGTAATTTCATTGTTCGTTTTACTTTGCATAACTCGCTCATCTGCCAGCTCTTTGAACAATATTAACAAAAGATTACAAGTTGTTGTTTTATCTTCTGCAGAAGTAGCAAAGCCAGAAGTCTGGGAAATCTGGTTAATGATGAGCTGCTTTCGCTCTCCTAATGCTGGCCAAACCCTGAATAAAGCTTGTCTTGTCTGAACACCAGATTCAAAAGCTTATGGTCAGTCTGTCACTCAGAAGGGCCTTCTTAGATTTTAGATGACTTACCTGCCAGAAAGTACTTCTCTTTTTTATTGATTATTACAGAGGTAATTTGAGGCAACTGTCTCTGGAGCTTCTGAGCGTCATTTAGGCATCTGCATTTAAACTGGGCAAACCTGAGCCCGAGTCGCCAAGCTGACTGGGGCTCCGTCTGATTTAGACCGAGTGGGAACTGTCTGGTCATAGCAGCAAGAATAAAATAGTGGCAGTCCTGTAATACACACAGCTCAGAGAGCTGACGATGCGAAAAACCCTGTGCCTTGTCAGTAGTAGTTTTCTGATTTCAGCAGCTAAGGGAACATTTGCAGAACATTTTCCCAGCAACAAATGCAGATCACAACTGGCAGTATTTCATACCATCCTATCCCATTACGACTTACATATTTAGGTGTCATCACTTCACATACACAACTTTTTCTGTGATATTTAGAGACATCAAAGTTATATTTTGCAGGGGGAAATATGCCTTCGATATGTTTCAGTGAAAAGATGTACTGGAGTGGTGTATTGTGATCAGCCATTGCCATGCTGATAAGATCCAGTATATAGCACATTTTTTCTGATTTTGAAAGCAACACAATGAATATATACACAATATTTTTTCATCAATATAGTCACAGTATATTGCAATAGTAATGGGGTATATGCCCTTTCTAGTAAAATATCAAAGCAAGGAATAGTTCTGTTTTTCTCTTAAAATTGTAAATGTTTTTAAACTCATATTGCGTTTAAGCTTATGAAAATTATATATTGAAAATGCTTTGAAGCTTGTCTGTAACATATATGTGCATTGTATAAGGTACTTCAGGGGAATCTTTTTCAGCTTTTATAAAAGGAAATAAATTGTTAAGAAATTCTGCATGGAAGAGGCAGATGCTAAGTAGTCTAAATAATTTTAGTGTTATTTTGGAAAGAGGTTAGGTCAAAATTTGTTGATATTCTTTCCTGTTTTAAAAGAGAATGTCAATTTTGTGCTCCTCCAATAAAATTTCAGCTCAAATACTGGCTTTTGTTGCATAAGCTTCAAAAGGTATTAAATGGGTTTTAATTAAGTCCACAGTTAAAACAATTTTCTTCTCACACTGCAGTTCCTTGAACAGCAAATAGCCACAAAGCTAAAGCATTGTCAGTGAAAACAGTAGACACTCATTGCGAATTTGCTCAATGAAGCCAAAATTTTATAATCTTCTGTTGCTTGTCCCTCCTGCCTACTGAAAGGAAGCAAATGACAAAATTTGACAAAACAGCCGCCTTAAGGAAGCATCTACCTCTGATCTACTACGCCTGTTCCATTACTTATAGTACTTAAGATGACTAGGAACAAAGTCATCTCATCTGTATCGTCCTGGAAGGTGCATGATTCATTTTAGAGGGGTTTGCTCACTCAGCTGCATGTTGTCTCCAGGAGCATTTTTTAATGGTTAGTTGGAGTGTTGTTGAAATTTGCCATGGGTTATGCTGCTGAGTTTTTCACAGCAGGAAGACTCCTGCAGTGTGACATTTTGGTGGAGCATGTAGAGGTCACCTGGAACTTGCAGGTATCTTTTTGTGATGTTATACAACTCTTTGGGCAACAAAGGAGTCAATGATCCTATGGAAGAAGGGACTTCAAATTTCATCTCAAGAATATTTAATGATAGTGGAAAGTATTAGTTGATGGTACAAACTGATGGATGCCCCACTGCTGAAGTGGGTTAATGCTAGATTGACTGTAACACCATGTAAATGTATCAGAGGGCACAAATGACTAAATTCACCACCTGATAAATCTTTTCCACTTTCCCCTTATGTGATTTACTAAAAGGCTGATGTTTCCATGTATTGGCAGTGGTTTTGCCTCCCATCAGGAAGCATCTGTAAACCGTTTGACACTACCTAACTAAAGAAACTGTGTTTGTCCCAGCTATGTAAATTCTATACTGTAAAACTAATTAATCAAAACATTTTCCTTGTGGCTTAATGTTCTTTCTGCCCATTTATTTTCATAGGTAAGTAGTCCATTAATCTTGAGTAACTATAGGCAATAGACAGTAGTTCAGAAGTCATTCTTCCATACACATCAAAAAGAAAAACTCATAAATTTTGACCAAAGCAAAATCAAAGATTGTCTGAGCCTTAAGTAGCTATCATCTGACTGCTCAGACTGCACAAAATTCTAAAGATTCCTCCTCTCAAATCCCAGGCCTGCAGTTTACTGGGGATTTGTAATGTAAGATTTCCTGCTCATCAGAGAGCAACTGATTTTCATTCCTGAAAACCAGTGTTTAAGGCAGTTTGTGTCTTGCTGGATATTTGTTTTTCCTCCAGCTGCTGACCAGAAATTTGCTGAGAGCGCAAAAGCATTATACATACATAAACTTAAAGTCTTCTTTCCTTCTGAGCTTACTACTAGGATGAGCAACTTCAACCTGAATATTTAAGCAGAAATTAAATAAACCATAAAACTCATATTTTCAGACTTTACTGTCTTTAGATGGGTCTTATGTATTATAAACCATGATGAAGCTATCCTTTGAAAACATTCTTAAATATGTTGCTTATAATATTAAAACATTTGAGTCTTCCATCTTAAGTGCTTGCTTCTGGGTACAGGAGTTCCATGAATATTTGAGTTCCTGGATTGTAATGGATGTTCATCAAGTCAGGCTGTAGCTAACCAGTGTTCTTTTAAAGAAAACAAAACCAGCATTTAGTGGACTGTCTCTTGAGTATCACAGTTTTCAAGGTTTTTATTTTAAAATGGAAAAATAGTTTCTTGTTAATATTTTTTTAAGAGAAATCACTTACCATTACCTGAGGTGAATACTACTCAGTTTTACCTTTAAGTCACCCGATTTTTTTTTCTTGGGCTGCTTGAATAGAGAACACGTAACAAATGGTCAGTTATGCATGCCCCTCTGGTTGTATGTGTTTCTGCACAGGCTCGTTACACAGACATTCCAGCATATTTGCAAGAAAAAAGGTTAACATTTCTGCAGTCCACATTTAAACTCCCGTATATGAAACAACTTTAAAAAGACAAAATTACAGAGGGAGCGTGTTCTTTGTCAGTGTTAATTTTTCTTTCAGAGAAAAAGAACAGGACAGCTATGAAAATGTGTTTGGATTTCTTTGATTTATGCCAAAACTATCACATCATTACAAAGAAAATTCATGTGTACGTCATGTTCACTTGGTCTCAAATTGTCTAACATTCACTCGTGTCACTGAGTGAACTAAGTTTTCTTTTCTGTTGTAGGCCAAGGGTAAGGAAAGACAGTGGCTGAGACACCAAGCTGTTGGAGAGCTAGATGATGCCAAAATCATCGATGGGCTGACAGGAGAAAAAGCCATATATAAACGACGGGGAGAACTTGAGCCACAAGTAAGTGTCCAACAAGTAGGAGGGAAGAGCTTAACCTGTTTGATTTCATTGTGGCTGTACAATATCTTTGTTTGGAGTTTGAGTGAGTTATAGGGCTGAGAAACTCAGAATAATCATATCTGGCTTGGGAAGTCCCTGATACATAGGCAATCACAGGATGGAAAATTTGCTTTTACCTCTTCTTACAATCTTCCATACGTATTTCCTGTATTCCTCAGAGAGAGGATGCTGATCTAGTCAGTGCTTTGTTTTGATCCAGTGCAAGTTTTTATGTTCTTTTATATTTTAATAAGTTGAAGGCAATTAACAGAAAACATTTTGTTTGTTTTTGTAAGAAAAAGGAAAATATTTTCTCACTAATTTAATTTTTGGTAGCAGATATCCCAATACCTTAGGAAGTTTTCAAACAAGTGTTTTACAAATGTCTTCTCCTTATGCCATGATATGTAGAGAATTTCAACTTTCACAGATACTTGGATTTACAAGTACAAAAATTATAATAGGAAAAGCCATTAAGATACGATGAAGTTGTCTGTCCTATGGCTTAATTCAGCCATTCCTTAGAAGACATTATGGTTCAGCCTATGTGAGTCAGCACAGAGAAACCACTTCAATCAGACCAACAAAACCTGGCCAAACTGGTGGGACTAGTCCATAATATTTAACAGTAATACTTAATGACAGATTGCAATTTTTAACTACACTAAGAATTTTTTTTAATAGCTGAGTACATCTTTTTCCATGTCAGCTACCTATGTCTGATGAATCCCTGGTATTATTTTTTATACTACTTGGTCCTGATGTCTGTTGCTTTGAACAGTTTATGGAACTTGGCATTGCCTATGTGAAAGCTCAATAAGGAAGAAGTGATTAGATCTTAATTTCTCTTTTTTTTCAAAATGTATTTACTCAATGTATCAGTTTTAAGGCTTTGTAAAAAAAGTTTAATCAGGAAAAAAAAAAAGGACACCTTTAAGTTTTGAACAAAAATAAATGTAGGATTTAATGGACCCTCTATCTCCCTTTGTTTTGTGGCAGACAGGGATGTCACAATCTATTAAGAGAATAATTAAAAGAATAGAACAACCCTTTACAGGTAAAACATTTTAGTTATTTGTTTTTAACATGACTGGGGTTTTTTGCCAGACCATCTTTAATAGCCTTATACTTGAATCCAAACTCATCTCATTGCACACTAAATAAAACACCTCCCTTGAATTTACTGTGCCAAAAATTGTTAAAACAGATGGGGATTGTTTTCAGGAAAAAATAGTGGTTTCAGCATCAGAATGAAGAAGAAACTAGTAGTTAATTAGAACAAGATTTCAAACATTTTTGGAATGTTATTAACCTAAGCAGACAAGTTTTTACAGTCTTACCTGGGTCCCTGTTAGTACCATAAGCCAAGGAAAAGCATTTTCATTTTGAGCCTTGGCAGAAAGAGCAAATTTGAGAGTCTCTTTACTAAAATAAAATGTTAAGAATCAAAACTGAGAAAGAAAAAGTATTTTCCTGACAGACGTGTGGAATTTTTTGAGGTATTTTGTTTCCAGTTATTGAAGGTGAAGGGAAAGAATGAATCGAGGTATCTGTCAAGTAACTGATTTGAAACAATTAGGAAAAAAAGGTTAAATTGGTTTTGTACTTAAAAAAAAAAAAAAAAAAAAAAAAAAACACACAAAAAACAAAAAACCAAAAAACCCTAATTGGTGTCTGCTGGATAAAAGTTTCTTGCTTCGCAAAGCGTGTTGGGGTCTCTTTCTGAAATGTTTTATCACTACTGATGTTTAGCTTTCCCATTTATATTGGGTTTTTTTTCTGCTATGTTTCCCTGTTAGCCTGGGACCCCTCAGCAGAAACCTAAACGCTTGCGCCTGGTGGTGGATGTTTCCGGTAGCATGTACCGCTTTAACGGGGTGGATGGACGACTGGAACGCTCCATGGAGGCTGTCTGCATGGTCATGGAAGCTTTTGAGAATTATGAACACAAATTCAAGGTAATGACAGCTGGGCTAGAAGCTCTGTGGTTATTGCACAGGCTGTGGAGCAATGGAAAAAGTGTTTCGGCAGTCAGTCTAGCCAAAGAACGTTATTCATTCCCACAAGGAAATAAAGACATTAATCTACTTCTGGCAACCTGAAAAATAATACTAGTGAATGGATAAGAAACATTACACACTTCAGCATTGGAGAATTCAATCTAAGACTTTTAAGACACTGATTTAGTGTAATTTGGTGCCTTTTTCTGTATTTAGCTGTTTGTTTCTTTGAGCAGAAATGCTTAAGCCTACAGAACACAAGTAAATATGAGCTTCATGGCCTCCCTTTCCATCTGCCCAGAGTACAGACAGTAGTACTTTGTCATGGGAAAAGACTACACTTCTTTGTCCCTTACTTCTGCTCTCTTCCAGTTACCTGAAAGCAAGAAAATAATTTCTTGTACTGAAAGGTATTAGCTTCCAAATGTTATTTAATGGTTGTGAATATATTGTATACCATTTTTTGTCTCAGTAAACCTAAACAAGGTCTAGGGTATGTTTCTTTAACCTTAAAAAAGACATGAATGGCCAGTCTCAAGTAAATTCTTGACAGATTCTGTTTAATAGAATAAAGATGTCCAATGCCTTTACTGAAGAGCATCTCAAACATAAGACTTAAAATACATCTAAACAAAATGCAAAATCTCCCTAACAAAATTAATAGAAAACTTAGTCCAGATCAATTCAGCCAGGTGAGCTTCCCGTTGTTCCTCCGGCAGCATAATCCTACAGGTTTCTGTTCTTCCATAGAATCTCCTGTACAAAACCAGGCCATATGGAGGCCTGTACTTCTGGAATGTCTTCTGAAGTACAATCATGCAGACTTCCATTTGTCAGGTAAAAGGCTATAAAAAGAGACAGGCATTACGTTTTTAGCCTATTTTCCTAAGGAAACAAGGCATGTGCTACCATATTCTCTGGCAATAATGCTTTCTCCCCATTAAACATGCTTAAACAGAGCATGTTGCACAATTTCAAACAAATTTGAGACTGTGGTTTTGTTCCCAAACACAATAAATTCCTGCATGAAAGTTGGCCAGGTAGAAAGTGATGCTCTGTATTCCTACTGGAGAAAAATGCTGTAACCATAAGCTTAGACCTTAGCCCAGAGAACTAGGCTAAGGTGGGAACTCAACTGTAATAATGTATATCTTGGGGAACGAGGGGGTTATTGGTTCAGCTGCTGATGTATCTCCTGCTCACTGATAATAGCAAAGTTAATGACAAATATTAACAGATGCAGTGTAATTATGAAACACGATTTGTGTAGCTTGGTAAATTGGGCATATCTGAGCAACACGCATACTAGTATGGCCAAATCCAGGATCATCCACAAAGGCAGATGAAATAGAAATAGTGGATACAATGATAAATGTGATAGATTTGAGTATAGTCAGCACAGCTTTTGTAAAGGGAAGTAATGCATTCTGAAGATTCTCTATGTATGTGACAAGCAAGGTTGGTTGATAGGGTCTCTTTAGCCAAAAGCATTTGACAAAGTTCCTCACCAGAGGCTTGTGAAGAAATGATACTACATTGGGGATAAAAGGGAAAGCCTTCAGATAAATGAACTACTGCTAAAAATATAGAAAACAGACTAAGTGGTCATTTTTTAGAGTGAAGAAGTGAAGGAAGGTCACTGGTGGAACTGTGTTGGGATTTGTGCCAGGGCCCATGTGGTTATATTGTTCTGTATAATCATAAGTGATGGATAGTGAAGTGACAGAAGTTGCTAGATGTATAAAGTTATTTGGGAAAACAAAAAGGGAAATCCAGCTGCAAGAAGCTGGAGACAGACCTGGCCATAAATGGTGACTAGGAGATAAAACTCGGTTCTCTGTTAGTGCTCATTCTCAGCTATATATTAGTGCTCAGCAAACAGATTTTGTAATTATGTTGTATGGTTCTTTGAACACTCAGTGCCCACCAGCTGTCAAAAAAGCTAATTGAATGTTAGAAACTATTAGCAAAAGAATAGAGAATAAAGCAGAAAGCATCAGAATGTCGCTGTAAATATCCATAGTGCATTCACATCAGGAGTAATGTGTGCAGCTTTGGTGCCTCATCTCATAAAATTTCTTGTAGAGCTGAAAAAGAAGAGAGGGTGACAAAGATTACAAAGGTTATGGAAGTGTCCCCATACAAGAAATGGCTAAGTAGGCAAAAACTGCTGAGTTTAGAGAAGATTAAAATCAAGGAACTGATAAAATCTTGAGTAAAATGGAAACAGTGACCAGGGGACGGTTGTTCATTCTGTTCTACTACAGCCATTCTGCCCTTTCTATGAACAATGAATAATTTTAGATTTACACAACAGAGGGCAGTGGCTTAGAATCTGGTGACACTGAAAAAAGGTATAGTGCAGTGGTAGATACCATCTGTCCTTATTTCTGGTGCAGCTCTGCAGCTAGGAACCCAGACATGACCCTCAGGTGCGTGGTAAAGGAATAACATGTAGAAATACAACCCAAAAGAGTTGTCAAGCAGTGGTAACAGGCTGCCCAGGGAAGTGGTGGAGGTCCCATCCCTGTAGGTATGTAGATGCGGTGCTTAGGGACATGACTTCGTGGTGGACTCGGCAGCGTTAGATTAACGGTTGGACTCGATGATCTTAAAGGTCTCTTCCAACCTAAGTGATTCTATCATTCTAAGTAGACAGCCAGCCCACTATGCAGAATCAGTAACATCATTAAGAACTGTCTTCAGTTCTGAGATTTTAAAATCTATGTTTCATTACCTTTCAAATCCCTTTGTGTCTATTACAGATTATTATATTTTGCTTGGCAGTAGTTGCTATTGGCCAGTCTTTTGTTCCACAAGTGGATGAAAGCCTGTATTTGGCCGAGCAAATAGCTCAAAATGCAGTTAGTTGTAACAGCGAATGTGCCTCTCTAACAACCAGTTACCATTTATAAAAACACTTACACAAAAGCCATGTGCAGTTATGTGGCGTGAACATTGCCACTCTTTGATGATGGTAAGACAGGAGTAGTAATGTTACCCTTAAAATCTCTCTAAGTCAAGAGAGCCGTAAGGCCAGTTTTGTACTTAAATTAACAGTGGCGAGGAAGATGCCGGAAATTTTAGTGACAGACCAAGGAAAATAAGTTGTTATCAGCTTCTATATCTGTTCAACTTCAATTGCCGCTGGGGTAACTCCCCTCCATTCAAGGGCTCCTTCCACTGGATCGAGAACTTTGTGGGTGGGGGCAGTAACAGTCCCTTGATTCAAGGCTGGCCAGATCCAGCATGAACTCTGTCAACTTCAGAGCTGCTTTTGCCCAGGGGAAGAAAAGTATTTTTCTTCCTCCACATCTCTCTGCTGCCTCACTGGGATTTGATTCATTCAAAGCATAACATCTGCAAGAGTAGACTGGACATGACTAGGACAGCAAATGAAATGTGGTCTTATGTTTCACTGGCCACTGAAGTCATCCCCCAAAACGAGCATAGACAGGCATTTATTAACTAGTCATGTCTGAACCATATTCTTTGCAAGAATTTTTTGCAAGACAATTTGCAAGATGCTGCTGATTTTTCTCAGGACAAAGCTGAAGTTTTGGTATGTCTGCAAAAATAGCATACGTTTCTCATTTCTAAAGAGGAACCATTTGAATAAAGAGAAAAGAACACACAACTGTGTAGCGTGCAACAAGAAATCTGCAGTTTATTGCTTTTTTCTTTCTCTTCGTTCTCCTCCTCTTGCCTGGTTTTATAAAAGCAGACTTTTTTGGCCTTCAGATACGCCTGCTATTATCTGTTCCTGTTGTAGCCCCATGTGCAAGGGTCACAACATGTGCTGCAAATTTGAGGGGTTTCTTGTACAATGTGTCTTGAACCTGGGGGACCATCAGGCTTGTTGAGCAAAGCATTCAAAGGGGATTTGCATAGTAAAGCTCCCTTCTGATACCTAACTGCAGTGCAAACTTCAGAAACCCTTGGCCTTTGCTCAAGATTACTTTGCTGCTGCTGCTTTGTTTAGTTCTCTGCTAAATAAGGTTGTGAATTAATCAGATGGGCTGTTCCTTGGTTGTTTTTTCCTACCAGCTGAGCTTTTCCCCAAGTGTGGTACCCTTTGGGATCACTGATGACATTGATTGTCTGACTGGTCTTTACAGCACTGAATGAAGGTAGAGCATACTTTCTCCCTGCCGCTTTGTACGGAAGAGCTAAGTATTGGGTATGTGACTGTACCAAGCAGGTAACAAAGTTATCCTTCATAAGAAGTCAGACAAGTGCCAGCAGTTACTTGTCAGCTTTTTATGCTTGCGTAGGACAACCTGCCTCCTTCCATTTTCCATAAGTGAGGGCAGTGAATCATTCCTTGTCAAGGGGGAAATGGGAGGCTCATCCCACGGTCGGGAAATCCATTTAAATTAACAGCCATGTTTCAAAGGCCTGCTCCAATGTCATCTCATCCAGGCTTCCTCTGAAGTGCTTCATTAAAGAAAAGAGTGGGAGTGACAGAGATAATAGAAGCCGCTTTCTCAGTCTTATCCTAATAATGGAGCTTAAATATGTTCCTACAAAATGCCCCTTGACCCCTTTAAATGCGTAGATGCATCACTTACATCTACACGTTATAATAAGCAAATTATTTTGCAGAATTGAAGTTCCTACATTTTTTGTACATCTCATTTTAGGTGCCAATTATTTGAAAATGTACAGAAGGGCAGTTTGTTCTTTGTTTTATCTGAGGTAGTATTATGTCTGTCACACAAACCATATGGTGTTATATCATCCCTAATTACCATCATTTGCACACATGATGGCAGATTTAGGAGGCATGTCTAGTAAGTTATCCAACAGCAATTTTATGAAGCCTTTAAAATATTGTAAGTGGTTCAATAAGTGGCATGTTATATAACTGGTACGAAAAGCCTGAATTGTTATTTATAGCAATATTAAAGGGGTATTGCAGATTTTATATGCCCATTTCAGCATTCCCCATTTATAGAATTTACTGTGGAGGCAGCACTGTTAATTCAGGAAAAGAAGAAATGTTCCACATGTTTGGCAGAATAGTTTCTTTTAAATAATAAACAAAAGGTTTGAAATAAATTCAGGGGAAAAAAAAAAAAAAAAAAGAATATTCAGTGTTCTTCAAAGAAGAGATGAATTTAGAAAGACCTAGCCCCCCGGCAGAGGCCTGTCTAATTCACGCCGCCTTTTACATTC
Source organism: Podiceps cristatus (assembly GCA_000699545.1). Classification (NCBI taxonomy): domain Eukaryota; kingdom Metazoa; phylum Chordata; class Aves; order Podicipediformes; family Podicipedidae; genus Podiceps; species Podiceps cristatus. The sequence goes on along the minus strand of KL261878.1, from coordinate 8,277 downwards.
AGCGTGCATCTTCTTTCAGCTTTTTAAATGCCTTCAGAAATGAAACCTTTTGGCACGGCAGCTGCAGAAGACAAAGTCTTCCATTTTTCCCATTTTAGGCAGCAGTAACCATCCACTCAGTGCAAAATGTGACAGTGGAATAAGGATTGTTTTAACCTGTAAGGAAAGAAACCAACAAAATGATGCTATTTCGAGAGACATGTTTGCGTATTGTGTACTCACAGCTCTGAATAGAGCAGTTCTTGTCTCAGTGTACCTGAGGCTATGGGAAAATGACCAACTGCATACCACAATAATATATTAATTCAATTAAGCCTGCACTGTAGCAAACATGTATTTTGCTGCTGGATTTGTCCTGAGAGGCTATGCTTGCAAATACGTTTTGTAAAACAAAACAAAAGTCAGTTCTGAGTAAGATCGTACCGCAGCTCTTCTCTCACTTGTAACTCCATCCACATAAATCCTCATAGGGAATTTGTGAGAAAAACGCATCGGATCCATGCTTCTTGGAGGCCCCTTTTCTGTGCTTGTCTTTAGCTACTGCAAAGGAAGGAAACTGGTTTTGACAAAGCATGCATGTGCCTGCATGTGTTAGGGTTCCCAGTTGGCCAGGGCTATGGAGCTGTCTGCACCTTTTCTTAACAATGAGCGCACCAAGACAACATCGAGTCACTAAGGGTTCATCTTACTAGAACACAAATCAGGAGGAGTAATAATTTAGTGAAAGAAAACCTGGTTGAGAGCTTTAAATCCTCCTTCCTTGCCCTTGCAGAGTGGGGCTTTTTCGCTCCAGTTTTACTTCTGTCCCAAACTCTGTATCCCTAAATTGTGGTAGACTCCATCCATTCCCCTGGGCAAATAATCTCCCTTCTGTCACCTCAAAAGCTTGGCTGTGAGTTTGCTCCCATCCCTCACTCCCAGGGAGGCTCCCCCAGGCTTCAGTTCTGTGTTGACTTAAGTCAGTCCAAGTCAGTGCTGCTATGTTCCCGTTCCCTCCTTCGCTGGGGCACAAGTACTCATCCAGCCTTGCAGTTTGGGGAGCTAAGCTGCCCAAAAGCACCTTCACACTTACTAGGTTTTGGCTACTCCTGGTCCTTGACTTGACTTCCAGCAGGATCAGAGGACCATGAGAACCTGCACGCAAGGACTCGTGACTGCAGCACTTCTCTTCCACAGCACGGCAGGTTCTCACCCTGCTTTTCGGGAGGCCCTACTTGACCCAGAATGCAGCAGCCTGGATGAATTAAACACTCACTTCTTCCCTGCTGCCTCACCACACCTTTTTTTTTTTTTTTTTTTAAATCATAAATAGCATAGTAAACTGTCAGCAGAGAAAAAAACAGATAACATCTGTTAAATAGAAGTATACATACTCAAGCACATGCATGGGTACACATGGAGAATAATAAGCAGGTAGCCGAGGAGGGAGCAGGCAGGACATGATGTTCCCAGGTGAACACCTTTACATGCCTGCGATAGTTTGTCGAGATCATCAGCCTCGCCTTGCCCGTACCCGGGTTGTACATTCCCGCCTTGTGCAAGAATGTGGAGGGGGCCCAACCATAGGGTCAACCTCTGGTGCTTCATGTAGGAGATCATAGAATCATAGAATTGTAGGGGTTGGAAGGGACCTCGAGAGATCATCGGGTCCAACCC